>OX421451.1:2936232-2953732 GCA_949126865.1 Montipora capitata
GCAAGCTCTCGGGGCCAATTATCAAGAGTTTGGGCCTGTCTGTCGGTTGCGTTCTGCACCTTAAGAACCTTCGCAAAAACGCTTTCTTCCCCGCCAGAGCTCACATAAAGAATTCTGGTGCCGCGCTCAATCTGCAACTGATGAACAAGATCTGCAATTTGAATGCTCAGCCTAACACCCTTCTGAAGGCTTTTCATTCTTTCTGTATTTTCACCCGCTTTGATGATATCCAGCGTCGTGAGGATTCCTAAACCAGTTATGGCAAACAAACACATTATGGTCATAACTGCAATGCGAAATCTCCTTTTGCCTCGACTTATTCCTGTTGCCGCGGTGCTTGACTGTTTCCTGGTGACATCTTGACGTGGATCCACTCGAGCTTTCGTCAACATGGCACAACCTCCGTCCTAAAAAAAGAATAAAGTTCATACCACCTGTCATAGGATTTCTGTTGGTCTTAACTTTGTATCTGCATGCGATTTGAATTTTCTAAATTGCTAATTTAAATTGCGCCGATTCGGCACTGTTTATGTGAATCCAGAGATTTTTAACAGAAGAAAAATTACTACGTTTGGAAATATTCAATTTTTTTTGTCGCACTTACCTCTGTCCACACAAGACTGTGATAATAAGAGCAACTAGCTAATCTGAGTTTTGTCGATGCTAGAAATAAAACACAGCAAGGACCAATGAGGTCGTCTCTGCTTTTTTATAAAAACTCACAATCAAAATAATCACGTTCACGGTGCTAACAACTATATAGATGATTGATTTTCTTGTCGCGATTAGCAGGCACAAACAAATTCCAAGGAAAAACTCTTAAGGTACAGGAAACAAGCCCATAACACCTTGATTGGACTTAAAACAATTTTCCCCAGTGGAAACGAAAATCTGTGAGTGCAAAAACCCTACGTTTCAACTAAAAAAATCAATCTTACTGAAGTACATCGCTTTCAGTGATGATGCAATCTTTGAATTCGTTTCTGTTTTTATAACTGAATCGCTGCTGGCTTAACTGTGCTGAGTTTTTCTATTTTATACATCAATTGTAAATAGAAATTATTTCAATAAAACCATCAAAATACAGTTGGTGGGGAAATAAAAACTCAGATGATTAATGTTTGGAGTGTTGTTCCATGAAATTACCTTGTTTTAAGCTTCTCTAAATTTCAGTCGTTTCTTTGGTCATTAACTCCGAAAGATAGAAAAATTCCAATCGGAACGCAATACTTCAGAGTCGACAAAAGCGTTTAATGTACTGAATAGAGTTGTCATGCGCGAAGAACTTATCATCTGCAGCGACATCTGCGGCAAGAGCCGTCTATATATTAAGGATTTAAGATTTTCTCCCGCAATTATTACACACAATTTCCCTTTCAAAGCGCAATCCTCATCATAAATTGGACTGAAACAAAGGGCATAGCTGCTGCTTTTCCTTCAGTACAATGTTTTCCTGGTTTTTCAAAAGGGAACGATTTTTAATCTTCTTTCTTGTTCGATCAATGACTTCTTAGACATCGCAAGATGTTATCTTAATCCAAAATGGGAACAACAGTTGGACGCTCAATGAAAAAAAAAAAACGCTCACAAGCAGCCAAGGAAAATATTATACAATCTACTTGCTGTAGGCGCTATCTGTAGGCGCTATACATTTCACTTATTATTATTATTATTATTATTATTATTATTATTATTATTATTATTATTATTATTATTATTTTTAATTTTATTTTTTTCTCCTGAACTTTCAGTAGTTCTAATTTGGAGCAACTTCAGAATACCCCGCCACAGCTAACCACTATTGTTTCCCCTATGCCGCATCTTTTGAAGAACGAGACTTAATACAATAGAGCTTATTCTTATTCAATGAAATGCAAATAGGTGGCGGGGTATTTTGAAGTTTAGCCTCAAATTTTACAAAGAATATGCGGAATTTACAATTCAAAGCGATATTCTTGACTTAAGATGTACAGTGTCTCTACTGTGTGGAAAGTCAGTTGAATGAATAGACTGCTTTCACGATCTCGCAGTTCTGTGAGATTACCCATTTCTGGCATCGTCTAATTAGATTGTTTTTGTCCTTTATACCTATTTTATCCAAGTCAATTACAAGCTGTTTATTACAACCTGCTAGAAAATAAAATACAATGTTCACTTGAGTAACATTAAATCTAGGGTAAAGTCTCCTCAGGCCAGCTCTTAGGTCTGTGTATTTGTGCTGCTTGCACAAGGATCCTTCATCAATACATCCTACGTTGCACACAGTTCCTTCAATCAGGATCCATTGTTCCTTTTTCATGTCCATGACCATGATATCAGGTTTATTTGCGCCGTCTTGTGGTGCTATATCCAGGTGTATGGGGATTATCATTATTATTATATGCAGTATCAAAACGTATAGATGCAAAAAATCTATGGCATGTATAGGGCGCACAGCGTAACCTATACAAGCTAAAAGGAAGTTAAACTAATTACAAAACAATATATCTAAACAAGTGATCCTATAAACTAACTGTCTTCAAAAATATACAAAAAAGTATAGAATATATACAATAAATTAAACGTAATAATAAAGAGTTAATTGTTCATCATCAAAAAAAAAATGTTCCAACTTATAAAACAGTTGCTTTGAAATGACGAGCTATATGCAGCGAGTATGAAATGGTGGCGTTCTGTATCTTCTCTAAAACACACTTTGATCGGCACCAACAAGCTTCTTCATAGTTTCTTCTACGTCCTTCGACCATCCTCCCAATGCGTCAATGATGATATTATATTGCTGTACCTCGTAACCAGGGTGCTGTAGTTTTAATTCTAAAAATTCTTTGCACGGTTATCAATCCAGGCGCAGCTCATTTCTACTGCCCAGACTTGCTCTGCCTTGTGGTCCACGAAGCGTACGTCAACTCTATTAGCTCTAACAATTGTCACGGTGTTCTGCATATACCGCCACATCCCAAAAAGCTTTCCTTTCATCCGACTCATAGATAGATTTTGGTTTCACAGGTGAGTACCAAGGAGGAACACTTTCCACCAAGTTGAGATCTTTGTACTTCTCGAAGAATAATATCTTCAGAGCAGCATTGTGTCGGTCCAAATACTTTGATAGAGCAAGTGTAGAACATCCTGACAAAATGTGAGGAAGTGTCTCTGCTTCTTTACCGCACAGCCTACAGCTTCTGTGTTGTATACACTTTGGTTGGCAAGAGTTGTTTATAGAGTTCGATCATACCTGCAACTGTGTGGGTGGGTGCCGATGACAAACCCTTCATCCATGCAAAGCACGCATCTTGACTAAGTTCTTCATCTTTCCAACGCAATGTGAATAACCGTCCATGCCAATTCTCTGTCTTTATCGTCTCCTGTAGCTTATCTATCATTGCACGCTTCAAGTGTTCTTTGATCTTCGTTCCCTCAACTTCTACCTCTGGTCTTCTAGCTAAAGTAAATGAAGAATTTGGATACCTAAGAGATAAACTTATCTCCAATTCCTCTGTATGTTTGTGTGCTTCAGTTAGTAGTGAAGAATGACCTTTCTCCACTGCTCTCTCCTCAAACATCTGGACAGTTCTCATCGTAGGGTCTGCATTCTGATAGAGCTTTACAGCAGCTTTGATCTTTGTAAGCTTGTATTCTTGTTCAACGGATCTCAGGCCATGCCCTCCTAGGTGTCTGGGTAGATACATAACAGGTGTCGAGCTCAGTGGATGTTTTCCTCCGTTCTTGTGAATAATCTTTCTTGCTTCTCCATCAACTGCTCTTAGTTCGGTGATAGGCCAGTGTTGGGTCTACATCAAATAGTTGAGTACGGGAAGTGCAAATTGATTGGTTGCTATTACTCGGTTAACATCGGAAAGAGGACTAGACCAGATTACACACAGACGTTGAAGGTAAACCTCTGCTGCACTCGCGAGGGCTAACTTCTCGTCCTGTTTCACTGTTTCACATACTCCAAGGAACTTATAGCTTGAACCTTCTTTGATACTTTGAACCACTGACATCCGATCGAGTTTAAGACCTGCTGTATCATACACTAGAACACCTCTCTTGACATGAATAGTATTGCACTTCTTCGAGTTCCACTGTAATCCAATATCATTCATTACTGGATCTTAGGACTGTATTAAGCTTTGTTTGCGACGATGAGAAAACTTTGAGATCATCGATATACAGTAGATGAGTTATCTTCATACCAATTGGCTTGGATAGCTTATATCCCTCTGTTGCATTAAGTAGCCACGCTACTGGGTTTAAGCAGAGCGTAAATATACGTGGACATCGCATCGTCCTGAGGTAGTCCTCTCATATATGGAATAGTGCGGGAGGTCTCGGTTCCACACTTTGTTCTAACAATGATCTTGGTGTTACAACTCTTTAGTAGTTGCTTTATTACTCTGCACAACCAATAGGGGAAACGATGTTCATCCATACTTTCAGCTAACCATTTATGATCGACAGTGTCATAAGCTTTTTTCACGTCTACCCACGCCATACTAAGATTTCGATGCCCTCTATGGCAATCCATCGTAACCATTCGATCTATCATAAGGTTGTCCGACGTTCCACTACATTTCGCCTTTGCACCTCTTTGCTCATTCTCCATCAGTTCAGTCTCAGTCCTGTGGCTGTCTATAGGATCTCGTAGACACGAGGTAAACCATTTGTACATGTTATTTAAACACGTAATTTTTACGCTGGTTTTCACTTGTGAATTCTCCAGACTTCGGTATAAGTCTAGTCTTTCCTTCAGAGAACCAAGCAGGATAATCCTCAGTGCTCTCAGAAATAGACACAAAGGCCTCAGCCACACCCTCATGAAGTACCTGTGCACGTTTCCACTATTAGTTATCGAGTTTATCTGGACCCGGAGCACTCCAATTTCGTTTCTTCGATAAGATCTTTACAGCCTGTGTAGTATGAAGGCCCCACGACTCATCAGACGGTGGGGGTAACTTTTTGGCAATCGTCTCTCTTATGGGTCGCAACCATTTTACATCTTCGTTACCAGTCCCACTCTTCTCCCATAAATCCATCCAGAAGCTACATGCTTGATCAACGTTCTCAAATGTATTGTCTCCGTTATCGCCGCTGTTATTGTCCCTTAAAAATTTAGGTCAACCCTCTTCACCTTTGCACAGTGTACCAAACCTTGTGTATACACTCCTTGCGTCCCGCTTGAATTGACGATTTAGGTATCTTGCTTCTTCTGTTTGATGTAATTCCCCCTCAACTTTCGTAGCTGTGACTTCTTCTTTTCCATATAGTTTACGAGTTTAGCAGAAGAGATTGCTCTACATTCTTCTAACAATAATCTTCTGTTCTTCCTTCCTTCCTTTCTTTGTCAACTTTCCATTTTCTCGTAATCGCTCCAACTCCGCCTTTGTAATAGATATCATCTTCCTGAGATTCATAGCTCCATATTATTATTATTATTATTATTATTATTATTGACACTTTTTGATATCGCGGTTTTACATGATCAATAGCATAACGAGACTAGTCCTAGGCTATGCTATATAATTTACAAATATGAATGCCGAGTCAGTTAGATTATTCCTTTCAACGTTATGCTCAGTTCCTTCTATCTCTTATAGGTATAGAAGTTCTTAACTATTTCAACGTTTTGTGATATGATCCATTTCTGGCTTTTCATTATTAGATATTGCGTCTCTTCTTCCTTCTTTCCTGTTAAATGTTCATTGAGATCGTTCTTCAGGCTTTGGTGGTATTCTACTAGGAAATCGAAAACTACATTTACTTGGTTGACTTGTAATCAGGGTATTGATGTTTAATACCCGCCCTTAGTTCTCTGTAATTGTCTTGCTTGGTCTTCCATCAAGCCTATACCGCAAACCGTTCCTTCGATGAGTAGCCATGTCTTCTTCTCCTTGTCCATTACTGCTATATCGACCTTGTTTCCGTTGTTTTCCGGCATTTTTTCCATACGGAATTCGATGTTCCAATTTATTTTGGCTAGTGAGTTCTCTACGACCGGTGTCGGTGGTCTTTGTTGATACCATGATCGCTTGTGATCACTTTCTTCATTGAAACCATAGGCTGAGAGTAGGTATGTGATGTGTATAGCAACTGGGCTACCTTTGGGCGTGCGCTCATTATATGGGTGACAGTCTCTTGCTTTTGTGAGCACATTCTGCAATTCAAGTCATCTACGTGCTGCCGTAGTTTGGTCTTTAATAATAATAATAATAATAATAATAATAATAATAATAATAATAATAATAATGGCTTTATTCAGCATTTCCACAAGGTGGCTCTTCATCTGCTAAAATATGTCATCTAAAATAAAAATAAATAAATATATCTATTTACAGTGCATAACAGAAACGTTAAGTTAAAAAATTATCTTTCCATACGTCTTAGTTGGTAGGAGCTGTTGTCGTAGGTTGTTATTCACACTGTATACGATGTCAGGTATGTTTCTCCAATTTTGTATTATTATTATTATTATTATTATTATTATTATTATTATTATTATTATTATCATTATTTTCCCCTGAACCGATTACAACTCTAAATATTACAGCTGTTAATGCAAAATTGCAAACGGCCTGATTCAAGATCTGGTTGTCCAGACCTCGAATTACAAACCTACAAAAATTGGCTACTTGTATAAAATTACTCAGTCCCTCGTACAAGCTCTAACATTACTTTTCTCGACAAGGATTCACTCTCGCAGAGTATTGTCCTCAACATGTCATTTGCTAAATCTCTTGCGTTTCTTTCAGTCGTAATTATCGTTTTTATTCGTCACATTGCGCTGACATTGTGTCTTTCATTCCTCCTCCTGAACACCCTATTACTATTGGAACTATCAAGATGGTAAATCCAGCTTGTCTTTCTCTAAGTTAAAACGCTAATTGCTGATACTTTCGTTAACTTTTCGACTACTTTCTCTTGAACGTTCTTTTACCTTGGACATGCTATACCCACTACATATATCATCCTTTCTTCTCCATCCCCAAGCACCAAATCAGGTCGTCTCGGTGATTCCGTCTTTCTTTGATTGAATTCAAAGTCCCAGTACATTTCCTTGTTGCCTCCTTCGAACACTTTTCCTCGTTCCCTTTCCTTATTGTTCTGTTCATCAATCGCAATTCTCTTTTCTTCCACCCACTTCTTTGCCCGGCAGTATCTTCAGTGCTTTGTCATGTCTTTCAGTGAAGTGCTTTTCAGCCAACACCCTACACATCCTGACAGTATTGTGCATCACCATTTCTTCCCTTTATTCTCATACGCTGCATATTCAATACCCTGCTCTTTTTCCAGCCTTTCGTTTCGACCATCTGTTCTTGCATTGAAATAATTGATGCTACTTTCTTCGGGTCATTATTGCCTTTTGTTATATACCTAGACTTTCACTCAACAAAACGAGCACTGTGATTGGTTGATTCTTGGTCACGTGCCCCTGATCAAATTCAAATGTATCCCGACCGGGATACAATTCCGCAGTTGTTGCCCGCTCCGGATGTTTTGCTGCGATTGTTGAAGGAAAAGTCTAAATATATAACAAAGCACTTAATGTCTGGTTCCTCGAGTCCCTCGAGTCGACTTCGTCTCGAGAAACATCAGGACTCTCGGGAAAACAAATCTAACTGTTTCCCTTAGGACCATACATTACGGTATATTGTCCACCAATGGCTTTCTCTATCCTTTGAATAAGACTGGCTTTGTATTTTCTTCTTCCGGTATCCTTCTATTCTTGTTGTCTGTTTTTTCTGCTTCAGCTTACTCTTCAATTCCTTCCATTTCTCTGTTCACGGTTTCTCCATCTTAACATTGTCTTTTCTCATTTCATCCTGGCAGAACTCTATATTTCCTATGTTCCTTACATACTTGTCTACTTCACTCTGCACGGTGATCCCTTCGCTACAATCTTCCCTGTTTCATAATTTCTTGATCCACGGACTCGTTGAATTTGCCATATTAATAACACGCAACTCGTACTTTGGTTATTATTATTATTATTATTATTATTATTATTATTATTATTATTATTATTATTATTATTATTATTATTATTATCAGCGAGATCTGGTCTCCGGTATATTTTTTAACGTTTTCTTAAAATTCGATGGATTTCAGGCTCTCCGTTCTTTTCAAAAAGATTCTCATGATAATGCGATTGTTCGAACATTTTACCGAAAATGGTGAGATCCTCAGCTTACAGAGATATTCGCCTCATGTTATACTTAACATGTTTAAAATCATGAGGTTATTTTAAACATCGCAAAAACAGAGTCAAGCATTTGCTTTCGAAGTCTGCTCAAGCAAAGCGAAATACTAAACCTTTATCAATCAATTTGGAACGAATATTTCAAATATGAGAACAGTTTTTTTGAAATTAGACCCCTTACACAAAATATGTATTTCGCCCGTCTGTTTAGCCAATTTAAAAACAGCGTATTCTACTTTAAAATGTCTACCTTTTCTCTTCAGTCTCTCCATAAAAAATTACTTTTATGACCGACTGAGGATGTCAGATCTTCATTTCCTTTTGTTATGAAAGTTATCTTCTCATGCAGCGCAAGATTAAAATCACAAACTTAAAGATCTTTCGAACGATACACAAGGGAGAAATTAAAGTTCAGGCAATTTTAAAATTTGTTACTAAAAATTTTAAGGGCTAATAAATGCTCAGTAGCTGTTCCCCGGTGATAAAATAAAAAAAGGATTTGATGAAGTAAGATACGTCAAGATAAAACACAAAACTTTTCTCACCGTGCTTGCAGTATTTTCTTGAAAAAAAAAGGCCTATCTCATGCTTCCTTTGTCTAGGCAAAATAGGGTAGTTCTTTCTTTACATACGGGCGCTGATCTTAGTCGTTAACGTCTTGCACCGGGATATTGGCTCGGGTATACAGACATTTATTAGGTAGGTTTTTGTTCAAAAAGATGTGATTTATTGCTAATCTCATTGTCTATGTTTTTACGCTGTGATTGGATCTTCGTAAGCAGGTGATCGCAACTTTAAAGATGCTCTTTTATTTATGTTTAATATCTTTGAGATGTTCCCCAGTCAGCTCTTAACGCCATTGTTTTTCAAAGTTGAAAGGCTTTCAATATTTTTATCTCTGAGAAAACACGTAGGACACATATATATAGTCTTAAGGTGGGAGGGAGTTTCTCACCATATCTTCAGTTGATGTATTTTTTCTTCGCATTGGTGTTAATAGTTGTTCTTTTTCAAAAATCTGAAAACATGTTGATCATTTTTAATGCATGATTTGGGAGATAGGATAACAAGTCTATACAGGAGGGTTCAAAAATAAAAATCGTTTGATCTTCTGTAGGCCATCTTATATTGAAAGCAATTGACTTCCCCAAATTACGAGGAAAAATGGATTTGCTATTCTCCGTGACTGAGTTTACCGGTTCCCAGAAGATTACAGCCCCAGCTTGATATAAATTAAAAGTCAAAATTCATACAGTGCGGAAGATAATATTCTTTTCTTTTGTGAAAAAAGAAACACAAATTAGAATTTCAGATATTGTTTACAATACCGCGGTTTAATGTATTTTTTACGACGTACTTTTCAAAATACTAAACAAACTTTTTTTCCACTGAGCAAATAAGTTCACGGATAATGCCGATTAGCAATTTTTTAACTCTTTTCTACAACCTTAATTCTGCCATAATGAAAATGTTTTTCATTGTAGCATTCGAGTGCCACTTTTGAAGAAAGTAATTTTTGTCTTTTTACTTTGTTTTTCATTGAAGCTCGGGGTGATAGCTGAACGGATTAGAAACTACACTTAACTGGCAAAAACTAAATCACCGTCACGTTTTCGTGTTTTAAGGATCTCGTTTTCATCTCCGGCGTGGAAAGGGCTTTAATTGTTTCACTTAATCCGCTCTTAGTTTGGGAGTCAGTGGAATTTCTCAGTAAAAGCGCAAATTGGACAGGCTGTGACATCAGGAGCTCATTAAGCCTTAAAAGATGGGGATATAATTAAGATCTTTCGCACCCTTGGTATTCCTGATTTACACCATCTACTTTATTACCTGATTAACACGGATTGCCCTATCACATCAATATTCCCTGCCAATGATTGCCTCGAAAATTGCCGCAGTACGTTTATCTTAGAAGTCTTGCTTTACGTCTTAAAAGCAAGTAAACACTTATGTCCATAAGATATGTTTTGCATCACTTAATAGTGTTTATTTTAAGTCAGCCTTGCCAACTACTTTTACGAAAATGGGTTTTTAGAGCGACTTAGTTAAGATAATAAGAGTCTATGTATGTACTACGACAACGCTATCAAATGAATGAAATGTTGATCTAGCTAAGTCCTTAACCAATGACATCGCAAGTAAGAAGCTGTAAAGGGTTTCAAGTCCGTGTTCTTGTTAGAACACTAATTTTGATGAATTAACGAATCTCTTTTTGCTACAGCAAGGTCTTCCGCTTGTCAAGTAAATTACCAAACAATAACGAGTTCTTTTCACTAAAGCTAATTGCTTTTCGGTGTTATTTCAATTTTTGAAGTAAGTGGCTGATTATAAATGGCTTGTTCCCTTGTATCGACGAAGGCTCAGATTCCGAATAACTTTCACGAAGAGGTGAAAAGGTATTCTATTACTTGCATTAGTTAGTTCGACAGTTGTTATTGCCCTAAATAAAAATAAAGCGTATGTGCGCCTTGAGTCAGCCATTACGTTTAAAAGTAATGGTCATAGAACAAATCACACTCCGCTGCGCGGTCGTCCGATCGCGAATTTGTTATCACCCGTATAATTTCAGACCAAATTGGACGACACGGAGTCCTATTATCTTAATCATAAAAATTACAATTTCCGGAAAAGACGAAGAGCCAAGTTATGAAAGAAAGGGACATTTTTCATTAAAATACTGACAAAGGAGGCGCAAATTGTTTAATATTGTCGCTCTGAAAGAAGAAAGTAAGCCCCAATTACTGTCTCTGTGGTGATTGAAGCCAAGGTTGTTTTTGGTTGATTTCAAGTACAACTTTGAATATGATTGGTTCATTGAACTGTCCGATAACAAACTGCCCAATAACGAACTATGCGATAACAACTTGTTAAGTGAATTGGTGGAAAATAGGAGTTTTTTTAAACCAATAAAAATCGAGAAATTGTAATTTTTATGATTACCAGTAAAAGAGACCTTTCCACGTTTTTTCTCAAACTCATTAATTATTCATGCATCACGTACATGAACCATGATACCCAATGAACACTCAGATGAAAATCTTAAGGGTTTTGATCTGAGATCAAACATGGTTTCGATCTCAGATCAAACACTTGCATTTTAATGAGCATTTTTCAATAACTAATTAATCCATCAATGAACGAAATGAGATATGAAATCAAATAAAGCTATGATCCTCGCAGTGCTTTACTTAATTAATTGACATCGTTAACAACAATTCCAAGAATGACCTGAATGTTATTTGATATAATTAACCTTGATTTTCACAGACGATCGGCGAAATAGGGTGAACCCTTGAACGAGGCGATTACAAAGACTATAACTTTCATAGCTGTACATTTTTATTGAACAAATGATAGCCATCCACCTCACCTTCGATCCCTATTATCAAGAGGATTCAACGCCTCTTCACCATTCCCCTCCAGATAGCGTCGGATACCACAAATTATTCCATAAACGGTCTTCGGTGGATATCCCTCCCCCCCTCCCCTCCCCTTCTTGGCCACTTCCATCACAAACTTGCTAAGGCAGTAATTCAAGGTTACTGCATCCATTTCTTCAGTGCTGGTGGTAAGCTGTGCGACCTTGTGTGAATCATAGTATTTAAAGAGCCCTCCTGGATATACTATAACCGACCGAGAAATTTGCCATTCTCCAAAAATTGTTACCGCCCATTTGTTCTTATATTTGGTTGACGACGGAATACGCGGCTTTTTCGATTAACTCGCGTTCTTCGTAAACCGTTTTCGTCGCCCTAAATCTAGCCTCTCCATCAAAACAATTAATCATGCACGTTAACGTAATGTTACGGAAAATGGCAAAATTGCATAGATGCATAAATTATTGTTCCTTCATTTGGGGAGAAAAATGGAAAAAAAGTGTATCACCCCATATTTTTCATTGTTTCGTTTGAGAAGTCATCTAAAAAACTCGTGCTTCGTGTTTCATCAGGGATTCCAATCACCTCGAAACAATAAAAGCACTCGGCCTGCGGCCTCGTGTTTTCGTGTTTCCCGGTGTTTGGAACCCCTGATGAAACACTTGCACTCGTTTTTTTTATATATTACTTCTAATCCAGCATCTTAACGAGCGAACACAGCTTTGTTTACACTAACAGGGAATGTTCCAGTTCTGTTCAAATTTAGTGATTCTCCGGCAAACTTCAAAGCCGCGTCATCCATCCATCCATCCATCAACGTCATCCAAAACCCTTCGTATGTCGCTTCAATTCCGGCGGACTGGTATCAAAATGTAAGGAATCCGCACCTTACTCCTTGTCGTAGTATCTTTCTTTTCATGAGATATAGTTGATATTCAAACCTTGCTATTTTTATTTCTAAGTTGTATGGTTCAGATATTCATCTCAGTGGTTTCTTTGATCTTAGTTTTTAAAAGCTCATCCCACGCTTGCTTTTTATCTGTGATCACGCAGGTGCTGTTCGACAGGTGCATGTTCTTTGATTAAATTAAGAGCTGTCCTTCCTTGTCGCATTAGCGTGTGCGCAGACCAAACTCCGAGATGAAGGAAGAAAGAACCAGTACTTTGCGGAATCATATACCGTCCATACCAGGGACGGGGAGTTTAGCCGGCCCGAGCGTCGCTTACGCCTGTCCTGTTGGTGCCAAGCTAGGAGGAGAAATGACGGCAGATCGCTTTCTTACGCCAGATCAGTTACCACTCCCAGTGTAGTTTCCAGCAATATAAATCCGAGTATTTATAGCAACTTTG
This sequence comes from Montipora capitata, assembly GCA_949126865.1. Classification (NCBI taxonomy): domain Eukaryota; kingdom Metazoa; phylum Cnidaria; class Anthozoa; order Scleractinia; family Acroporidae; genus Montipora; species Montipora capitata. The sequence goes on from OX421451.1 coordinate 2,949,154, forward strand.
TCCTCCATAAGGTACACACGTTACGAATTTGCTCAGTACCTTTCAATTAATTAATCATTTTCTAAAAGAAATCCTAATCACAATTTTTCAAGATTAAAGCAAAATTTCTATCAAGCAGGCTTTGCAAAAAAAGTTAAAATCTTACCCATTTTTATATTTCCAAACACAAAAAGGCGAAACTCCTGAATACATGCTGCTGAACAGCAATTATTTCTTCTTTTCTTCATACTACCAAAATGGCGGTAATGACCTAATGCAGCTTTCCATTCGATGGAAATTTCCGCTTTGAAATTTCGGACATTCTTTGAGCCTCAATTCAAGAACCAATCAGAGAGTGCCATGTGAGATTCTTGCATACGGCGCAAATGAAAAAGGCAATTAAAAACAATTCGGTCAAATCATTCAGTGAAAAGAAGTCATAATCAAAGGTGATCCCAAACATTCCGGTCATACCGAACCGAAAGGGATCGTTCTACTTGCATGTCTTCCAACCGACGTTTCCCAAAATAAATAGGCCACTGCTTCCGACTTCATGCCTGCCTCCTCTTCAAGGCGAGTCTAAGGGGTATTTACGTAAGACCGAGACGAACTCAGACAGGAATGAGTTCCAATCGGCCTTGTTATGAGGATTAGATGTAACTCAGCAGTTTCCACAAATAGTAGACCTTGTAATACATTTTAAATAGCAATAGAACTTTCTAGATGCTTAGAATAAAAGTATAAAAGCAGGCTTATAAAAAATATAAGGGACTGACTCTCTCCTTACTTGCCGGAGGGCTTACCCTCGTGGCTGGCTGTGATTGGACTTATGCTATGGATGCTTGTATGGATGCTATACTGTGAGGAAGCTATAACTATGGTGGAGCAGTGTAACCTTTCACCTTGCTATAGCCGAAGAGATGACAGATACGATAGCCGACAAAGAATTCAGGGTTCATTATGAAGTCCTCCGTAAGATTTTGTGTACACAGAAAATCCAGTGAGTGGAGAGAATCCAGTGAATCAAGAAAGTCAAGCATTGTGGTCTCTAGTCGATTGGAACTTGGAATTTAAAGTTAATCAAGATTAGTACATGTATGGCCATGATGATGATGAAGAGAAATAAGCCTGTTTAAAAAGAAAAGTTTTCAGTTCTTTCTTAAAGATGTTCATATTGTCCTCTACCCTAAGGGAAAGTAGTAAAGTATTCCAAAGCGCTGGCCCGGCCACAGAGAAAGCTCTATCACCAGTTGTTCTTGCAGATCTTATTGCAGGTCGAACTAACATGTTGCTATCATTACATCTTAAATTATATCTTAAATGGGCTTTATAAGATAACATATCACTAAGATAAGGTGGCGCTAGGCCATGCAAAGCCTTGAAAGTCATTAAGATCATTTTAAAAATAATCCTAAATTCAACGGGTAACCAATGAAGATCTATGATCACAGGAGTTATATGCGAAAAGCGCGCGGTATTTGCCAACAGCCTGGCAGCAGCGTTTTGAACGCGTTGCAGTTTTCGAATATGGATGGCTGGCAATGCAAACCATATAATATAGCATTACAGTAATCAATCCTGCTTATAACCATAGCTTGGACCGGGGTCTTTGCAGCCTTCAATGGCAGATATTTTCTAATACGCCTAATATTATATAATGAATAAACAGCTGATTGACATGTCTTGTTTATATGGCTGTGAAACTGGAAATTAGAATCGAACCAGACTCCTAAATTGCTAGCTTCATTTACTGGTGGTACATGCGTGTCGCCAACTAAAAGACTATCACTTCGGACTTTCACAAGTTGCTGCCGAGTTCCAATTAACATAAACCCAGACAGTAAGCCTGCTTTACGAAATGCTTAACTTTATCTTTAACCTGTAATTGTAACTGTGTATAGCTAATAATAATAGTTAAAAAGGGTAACTGCTCGTTGTCACACTTTTGTTGCGTGGGAAAAACCTAGCCGTTCCTCAACACCAGCAAGCAGAATAGAATCGGCTTTTGTTGCCAGCAAGCTCTATTATATAGTTTTGCTTCTCCAGCCAGAAAATTGCTTTTTATACCGTTTCAGTTTTCACGGCTTGTAAGAATCCACAGATTCCCAGCAAGCAAATCTTCCTTAGAATAAAAATTTCCCAGTAAAATTGTTTCCTTTAAACTTCCAGCCAGCATGTTTGGTATGTAGTTTTCTGGCAGAAATTTGAAGCCACACGTAAATAAAGAAAAGAATCATTCACTTACAGAGTCATACACACAGTTTCCATGGTGCTCTTTGGAATCTGCGAAAACACAAGGGCATCATCTTGCTGAAGATGACGTTTGAGTGAACTTTCTCACTTAAAAGACTGAGGCCTTCCAAGGGGAGTTCTGTTGTCGCTTTGTCGCTCATTTTCCAATCCACCTGTCGCTTATTTGTCTAGAGACAAATGTCGCTGTCGCTTTTTCGCTAGAATACAAATGTTCCCTAAATGTGCGTAATTTTTGCGTCGTGTAATTTTGTTTAATTTGTATCGATAATCAAATGGTGACGAGCGAAATTAGGGAATATACAATTGTCGCTGTCGCTGTTTCGCTAAAATACAAATGTTCCCTAAACGTGCTTAATTTCTGCGTCCTGTAATTTTGTTTAATTTGTATCGATAATCAAATGGTGACGAGTGAAATTAGGGAATATAAAGGCTCGGGAAATTACTTGATTTTGGACAAAACGCGTGTGAAATTATTCCCTAATTTCACGAGTATGGCATTTGATTAGTATAGGTAATCACATGAGGCCGAGTACTATTAAGGATTAATTGCACGAGTGTTTTAGAAATTTTTCAAAATTGCCCGAGTCGCGAAGCGACGAGGGCAATTTGGAAAATTTCCAAAACACAAGTGCAATTAATCCTTAATAGTACGAGGACTCATGCGATTACTTGTTTATCAATAAAGGGCAAAATTACTCTTGATTACCAAAAATGCCCTCGATTAAGAAAAAATGCCCTCTGTCTCAGCCAATCAGCGCTCAGTAATTTTGCCCTTTATTGATAAGCTATTAATATCATAAGTGACAAATTACGTTCATAAGACGCCATTTTGCCACTGTAGGAAAGTTGCCATGGCAACATTGTAATTTTACCTTGTGAAATCATAAATTAACGCTGAAACTTCGCGCCAAAAATAAGGAGTAATTTGACACTCATGTTATAAAAAGAGTAAGCGCCATTAAAAACTCTCTTCTTTTTAATAGAAGATCAACCACTTTAGTTTCTAAAGACTCTAATGGCTAGAGTGTAAACATAAATCGCTGAAGTTACAATCGGTGCTTTCCATCATGCCTGACCATCAGGTTTGGAGACCAGTAGAACTAACCAAGGAAAAATGGAACGACACTTTTCATCAAAAGTGAATTTCCAACCGGGCCGATGCGTTCCATTTACATTTCGACCGAAATTTTGGTTACATCACAGTGAAGTACGACTGGAAACGAGAATTTTTGTAAATGGAACGGCACGTTTCGGTCGGACCTGACCGACTAGTGAAAGAGGACCACCTCCAGAGGTGGTCCCAAATATTCCGGTCGAACCGAACCGAAAAGGACCTTTCCATTTGACTTCAGACTGAAAGCACCCAATGACTCACACTTACTTTATTTTCCTCCACTTTGAATTTGTGTTTCAGCGTCGATCAGTGACCTCACTTTGGTGCCTCTCCCCAGTCTTCTTTTGAAATTATATTTGAAGTCTACGTGTAGTCCTAACTTTTAGCTTTGGAGATGTTTTTGTTGATAAACGTAATGCTGATCGTTTAAATGAAGAGTTCAAAGAGGATGAAAGAGTGCAAATTGTCAGTTTGTGCGTTTAAGTATGACAAAGATACAAATTGGGTATGTCAATTTGGGCCAATCAAGGGCCGATTGAAACGAGGCGCTATGATCGTGTCGAACTCAACTGATCGAATGAGTTTTACATCAGCGCGACTTAAGACTGTAACCTCGTGAGGAAGAATCATTGGCTTCTCTGGGTACCTTCGATCGTTGTCACAACCCAACACAGCGCAATGATCGCCACTAGGAATATTAGCGAGCTTACGCAATAGGACGGCTGGAAGACTCAGGACGGCAGAATGGCGAAAAAATGTCGCGCGAGACTGTGCATTCCCGATCTTACGAGACATTTTTTCGTCATTCTGCCGTCCTGAGTCTTCCAGCCGTCCTTGTTGCGTAAGCTCACTAATGGCTCCATCGAGCCCTCTGAGTGTTCGTACCGTTCTCATGTAAATGACAACAAATCTCAGACCTGCCATATATTTATAAGACAAAGCATATCATTTCGTCCCGAAACCAGGCACCAAGTATTTTGTCCCGGTTTCATGTGCACGGCTGCAAAAATTTCATACCGGTACATCAAGTTCATTCGGGTCTGAATTCGTCCCGGTCTCATGTAAATACCCCCTAAGTGCGACGTTTTTCTTGTGAAAATTAGTTTTCATTCATATGTAAAGTAGAACTAATTTCCATCACAAAAACTTTGCACTTAGACTCACTTTGAAGGCAGACTCGGAAATGGCCTATTAGAGACCTTTAGCACCGAAGTTTTCGGGATATACCGCAAA
>OX421451.1:2958732-2971232 GCA_949126865.1 Montipora capitata
TAAAGATGCTGTATTATTTGTTACTCCTTTTTCGATGTTAGAATATCTTCCGTCTTAAGTATTGTATCTTCTGCTTTCTCCTCACCGATCGCGCTCAAGTTTGTTCATGTCATTTTACTTTACATGTTCTTATTCTTTGCTTTCTGGATACTGTCTGTGTCTTTTGCAATGCAAATGTTTCTCTGCGCCCTGTTTCACACCCATGTCCAAATTCATACTTATAAAATTTGAGCGCTTTCAGTGGGCTCAATGTCTTTTCGTGGCATATAGATCCATTTATTTACATTCCTTTGTTCTTTATTTGTGCCAGACTGATACTATCCAGCAGCTAAGAAAACGTATTGAGCTTCTCGAAAGCCAACAGAAGGGTGATGTCGAGGGCCAAATAACCCGTCTATCCACGTACGGCCATAGAAACGTAGCCGTAAACCGCTACACCCCGTATTCTAGGCGGGGTCGTGGCGTTAATAAGTAGATCTCTCTTATTTCTTCTATCTCCCTCTAAATTTGCTGGTTAATAAAATTATATTGTCCTAGAGTCCATTAATTTTCTTTATCTCTCCCTATTTGCGCCCCGCTCTAGGATGACAGTTTTGAAAGGGAGTCTAATTCCCTCTCGGATTACTGAGGCTCAAAGCTGTCATCCCTTGAGCCATCTCCTCCCTTATTTTCTTTTTTCACTTTTTTCTTTTCTTTTAGTCCCCTCCCAAGCGCTTTAAGCTCGCCTATATCTTTCCGGAATGGGAAGTTACTCCTGATTTCAACCCAGAAAGTGTACCCAGACCTTCAGTACGTTGGGTCAAGTTTGATAACTCACCTCTTGAGATGGCTCAGGGGATGACAGATAACAATGGCCATGTCTCTCTGGAATTTGTGGAAGCAGTTCTTGATGGCCATGCCCTTGGAGACCCTTCTATGCTCGCGTTTCGGGATCCGGAAACCTTTGTCGCAGGTTATCTCCACAATTGCTTTCCTGCCTGGGAACGTATCTCCAAGTGTGCTCCATTCGAACTCACTCCCAAGATTTTGCATTGGATCAAAAACTGTGTTGACATACACGAATTTTTTCGACCCTTCAAAGGCCAATATAAGGGGGAAAACTTTGACTCTAGTTTTCCCCCGCGTAAGACCTTTCCTAATGCCATCTCTTGTAAACCCTTTTCTAAGTTTATCTCTGATACTATTATCGCTCGCCTAGCATCCGGGGCAATCTCTCTTTGGGGAAAAGTGGGTCACGTTGACCCTCCTTATCTGGTTTTACCTTTAACAGTGGAAGAGTCAAAGCCGCGTCTGTGCAATGATAATCGCTTTCTTAATTTATGGATCAAGGACACACCCTTTAAGTTGGATTCTCTTTCTAGTCTGCCACGTTATGTTACCCCTTCTTCTTTCCAGTCAGTGTGTGATGACAAATCCGGGTACGATCATATCTTGCTTTGCCCAGAAAGTCGTACCTATTTTGGTTTGGGGTGGATGGTTTTTTACAAGTAATACTCTATCCTTTGGCTGGAAATCCTCGGCATACATCTACCATTCTGTTGGGCTTCTCGCCTCCCATTACTTTCGTTCTGTTCTTATACCTTGCTCGTTGTACATCGATGATCGCCACACAGGGGAAATCCAGCTATCCATCAAGGCTCCAGCTTATGCCCCTCTCCCCTCGCAACGGGAGAAATCCCTTGCTCGGGCATCATCCGCAATTTTTATAGTCTGTCATACCCTCATTAGTTTGGGATACTTTCTTGGCCTTAAAAAATCCATCCTTACCCCTAGGCAGGTTGTCCCTTACCTTGGCTTTTTGATAGATTCGGTTCGTCAGGCCTTTTTGCTTATCCAGGAAAAGAAGCAGAAGTGTCTCTCCCTCACCCGCCATGTTCTTAGCTGTAGCTCCACAGACGTCAAAGCCCTTCAGCGTTTATCCGGAAAGTACATGTCTTTTGCCCTTGCGGTCCCGGGAGCTCGCCTCTTCATTAATGAGCTCAACATTGCTATTGCAAAAGGTCTCCGCTCTTCTCGTCCAATTTCTGTTTCGGAGTCTTTAAAAGACGAAATTCAACATTGGTTGTTCCTTGAATCTTGGACTGGTTACCTTCCTTGGCGCCAAGAGCTTCATCATCAAGTTAAATTATGTTCTGATGCTTCTTCCTTCGCTTGGGCGTGCTCCCTTGGTCCCAACGCCCATGACGCCATGATACGCGATTACTGGCCTGCGGATCAACGCGGTCTTCACATAAATGTCAAGGAGACATTAGCCCTTGTCAATGCTCTAGAGGCCTTATCTTTCCGTGACAGCTGGGTAGACGTATTTACTGATAGCCAAGTTCTCATTAGGTCTTGGCAGTCTCAGGGTGCAAAGTCACATGCCCTCTCTAATGCTCTTAAGAAGCTGTTTTGGGTTGTCACAAATACTTATATTTATCTCAACCTTTGTTATATTCCCTCTCCTCTTAATCCTGCGGACCCCCCTTCGCGAGTTTTGTCTCTGCAGGATGCCAAGTTATCCCCGTCTGCCTGGTCGCAGGTTCAGGTGAAGTTTGGGGGCCGGCTTGGTCACTCTGCAGATTTGATGGCTTTGCCGTCAAATGTACAATGCTCTTTTGATGGCTCCCCACTTCCTTTCTTTTCTCCATACCCAACTCCTGGTTGTTCTGGTGTCAATGTTTTTTCTCAGCTTCCAGCTAATCATGGTCACCTGTTTTCTAACCCTTACGTTTTCCCTCCCATTATACTCATTCCTCAAGTTTTGCGCTTTGCTAAAACCCAGTCTATTCCTTGCACTCTTGTTGTTCCTGACGTTCGGCCTCGCAAATTTTGGTGGCCTCTACTTCAATCATTTCCCTCTTTCCTATTGGCACCTCGGGGAACACCGGATATAGTTTGTTCTCCCTCCCCCCATGGTTTTTCTTCTTCCTGGCCCCTTCCCTGGGACTTATGGGTTTTCCGCATAACTTTGCCATGAAATAGTCTTGTGAACTTCTTTTGCAACGTTCTTACAACATTGTTAACCCATCTCTTGTGATTAGTTACAACAACAACAATAAAAAATAGAATTATGTATTGAGCGCAGTAGACTTCTATTTTATTCTCGCTTATTCAACTGTTTATAATTCTTACTTTCTCCTTTTTTCATTACCATTGTTTTCTTCTCTTTAGGGCCTTCCCCCTGTCCCTCGCTTATTTGTTCCTGCCGTGTCATGCCCAACTTGCCATTATGCCAACGATCACACCTTCCGTTTTTGCCAGAATTGTGGTTATTCCAGGCGACGTGTGCACAATCTGGTCCCGACGCCCGTTACCTTTAACCTCTCTGCTATTGACGGCCGTATTAACTTCCTACAATCAAATCACTTGTCAACAGCCTATTCCAAGCAGAAGCAGTCCTTAAAGATTGAACTAGAAAGCTTCCTTTTTGCTTTGCCAGGCCAAAAAAGCCTTTTCGATGCTACCCCCTTGGATGTTTGTCGGTTCCTGGTGTTTAAGGATCTCAAGGGTAAGACGCAAGTTCACAAGTCCGGATGTCCTTATCTTGGTCAACGGGGCACATCCCTTTGTCAATGTCCTTTGCGCCTTGCGTATTCCACGGTGGATTCCTATATTGGGAAACTACGTTCTATCTTTTCCGAGGTGGGACGCCAAGGAGACTGGAACCGCACTCTTTTGCTCGGTAATCCAGCTACTGATCTTCTGGTCAAGCAGTATCTAAAGGAAGTTACCGCTGAGCAACTTCAGGCTCGGGTAACTCCCAAGCAAGCTTCTCCCATTTTCCTGGACAAGCTACTCTTACTCTCACGTCATCTTGAAAAGCGTCTTCTCCTCACTTCTCTCACGCCGACCGACATTTTTATTACGGCTAGAGATCAAGCATTCTTCAAGACCTTGTTCTTCTCCGGAGATAGAGGAGGTGACCTAGGGCAAGTCAAAACACCTGAAATCGCTCGCTTCCCAGATGATAATGGATTTTTGTTCAATCACATATGGGGAAAGACTCTTAGGGATGGCGCCTCCAATATTTTTGGAATGCGCCGTCATCCTAATCCCACTTTATGCCCTATTAAGGGTATTGAGACTTATGTAGCAATCGCTCAAGAATTGGGAATCAGTCTCTCCAGTGGCCATTTATTTCGGGCCACTAATCAACAGGGCCACATTGTCGACAAGCCTCTTTTAAGCTCTACGGCTGAATCCCGCCTTAAAAAATATCTGCGGGATGCCCATATCGACAATGGCGAAACCCTTCATAGTTTTCGTTCAGGCTGCGCTGTTACCTTAGCCCTGTCGGGCTCTCCACTGGCAGATGTTATGTCGCATGTTGGTTGGACGAACTCAAAAACTGCGTTGTATTACCTTAAGTTAGCCGATGTCCTCCGGGCTGGGGCCCCCTGTGACCTGCTTGCTTCAGATTCCTGCTTGCCTCAGTCTCTAGAAGCCTCGCGAGTTTATCTTGATTTTAATGACTTAAAGAATTTCGTCACCGCGTTTCCCGCTACGTCCTTCCCTAAACGTCTACTTCCCTCTTAAGGTTTCCCCTTTAGCTTTTGTTTTTTTCTTTCACGTTTTTCCTCTTTCGGGTTTTAGTTTTGGGGATTTTCTTTTGAGACTGGGTATGCTTACTGGACTGGCTATTCGTAGTACCTTGTGTTCTAGTATTATTCTTGTGTGGCCGTTAGACCTCCATACCTCAATAGGAGTGCGGGTAAGATCGCTGTAAATAGTTTACTATTTACAGCGGTCTTACCCAAGCGAATATAAGAGGTATTCCCCAAATGCATTCATCATCATTTCGATAGAAGACTCAAGCATTTTCTGTAAGGCGTCTCCTACATGTATCTCCTTTTATACACTGTAACCTGTACTCCTTCCCAATAGCCACCTTCGGATCTCCTTTACCCTCCCTCTCCTCCCAACTTCTCAGTTGTGCTTACTGTTCTGTATATCTTCATCTGAAGGTGGCCACCAGACCTCCATACCTCAATAGGAGTGCGGGTAAGATCGCTGTAAATAGTTTACTATTCGAGAAGAGTAGGGGATGAAGTCCCCGGTATTGTGGCTGTCATGTTTTCTCCAGCAGAAGTGGCCGGCTTGGTGGAGATGTCTCTAAGAAGGCTTGTGGTGTATGAGGCCACCTAAGAAGAAACAATCAAAATTCAAAATGGAATATGAAGATATAGGTGTAGATGAATATAACGCAGCCGGAGATTTTATATTAGAAACTCATTAATAATGCACGCATTTTGATTGGTTCTCACCAATGATCATCACTAACGTTTAATTCTTTATCATGTAAAGCAAACTGAATACATTCCATTCGATTCCATATTGCCGTGCGTCCGTTCAGTAATAGGGAGTTTAAGAAACCACGACTTCTATGACAGCGAAAACGGCGATCACTTCAAAATATAACTTTAAGCTATCTTGAGTATTTCACGATTATTCCTCCATGTTTACGTTGTACAATATGGGCGAAATATCCTATAACTGAATAGACTACTTTTGATACATTAAAATTCAGTCCTAAACAAAAGACATCATCTCGAGGGGGAATAAACTCATACAAATCCCCAGAGCCTCAAGATGATGTCTTTTGTTTTGGACTAAATTTTAATCTATCGAAATCGGTCTATTGGTACGGACGAATTTGAAGTAAAGAGACTGAAAAGGAAAGATTTACTGTTGTATGTCCACGTTGTCGTCCAAACCTTAAAATTGGCCATTAAACACTTAATGACTGATCCCTCGGGGAACAGTTCATTTTGTTTCCCGAGAATCTCAATGTTTTCCCGAGGTGCAGCCGAGGGAAACATTGAAATTCGAGGGAAACAAAATGAACTGTTTCCCGAGGGACCAGTCATTAAGTGATTTGTTATATAGCACAAAAAGAAAATTGTGCAATGGCAACAACAACGGCGGTCGTCGGTCAACATTCGCGGGTAACAGTGCACTGTTACCCTCTGACGTCATAGATTTTGCACTGTTGCCCGCTCAGAGACTTTTGGCGGGAAACAGTTTTATTGTTAGATGTCATGTGACCTCGAAGTAACCAATGAAAGCGCCGGCTGTTGGAGGAAACATTTGGTTATATAACAATTCAAGTTGTTATTTTGACGAATTCGGGAAAGAAATGTACAAAAATGCGTGACGCACGTGCAGCACGATCACTTTTATCCTTTTAACCAATATTATTATACATCAGACTCACTATGAAAAATCTGATTGGTCGAGAGCATTCAATCAATTCACAATAGCTTGTGAACTTGACATGATAAATGTAATATCTGCTGCAGATATTACATTTATCATGTCAAGTTCAACGTCCGCCTGGTTACTAAGCCCCTTGGAGTGTTCTCCTCAGAAACAAAATGGCCGAACGCTTCGCTTCTGTTTCTTAGCATGAATTATGTGAAAAATGTATAATAAAACAATTATTGAATTCGGTTTTCGCATGATATCTTGAATTATCAAAACCTCGTGTCTGTGTTATCTGCCTCAGCCTTCGGCTTCGGCAGATAACACAGACCTCGGTTTTGATAATTCATGCTGTTCATGCTCAACCTCATCCAATAATTGTTTAATAGCACTGCTTTTTAGCGTTATCGTTGCCGTAGCCGTCTTCGTGTCTTAAAGGGGCAGTGCCATGGATTGTTAGTAAAAATTTGGAAAGCAAAGGAGACCTGTTTACCTATGGCAAATGAAAATTAATAGCCAAAGTTTCTTCAAAACAGCCATTTTAGCTCACAGAAACCATTCTTAAGCGTTTTTAGTTACACGTAGCTAAGATTAAAATGAATGCCAACTTGAAAACGTCGGGCCGACGATCTTGCACCTCAGATGAACTCCGTAATAAAAATTAATCGCTTTTTATCTCACTGCGGTGATTCAGAAGCAATTTAAGAATGGAAAGGTAATTTTAAGGTCGAAATAAAAGGGATAATTCCCCCATGGTACGATTATCAGTGACAAACGACACACTCGGCTATCGACTGGTGTCCCACCTCTTTGTTCTTACCATATTTTCAACATTTTGACGTCATCTGCGATCTATTTAACAATTTTACAAAGTAGTCTGCGGATCCACTCGGCTATCGCCTCGTGGATCCACAGCTACAGCGACGAAATTCATGATCAATAACAGCACAGACGCATGACAAGAATTTGTTAAATAGATTCCATGCTTCCGTGCGTCTGTTCAGTAATAGATCACAGATGACGTCAAAATGTGGTAAGAACAATCGCCTCGTGTGTAACTGATGTTCTTACCACATTTTTACTGAATGACGTATGGCAACATGGAATCCCAGTGTTTGTTAAATAGAAACAATCGTTCTGCACTCTCTACACATGCGTCATACAATTTGGTTCGATTCCTTGACAACGACGTGAAAAATTCATATTTGTGGTTATGTGGAGGCGTTTCGGCTTCATGATATCCTTTAATTCTCTATCTGTCAGATATCAGCAAAGGCTAACAAAATGCTTGGCTTCATAAAGAGAAACTGTTCCAGAGACTTACCTAGTAACGCCCTTAAGGCTCTTTATTTAGCTCTAGTCAGATCCCACTAGGGGTATTGTTGTCAATTGTGGGCCCCTCAGTCTGTTATTAGAAATATATTACTCATTGAATCCATTCAACGTAGGGCCACTAAATTTCTATGCAAATACCCGAACGCTAGCTACAAGGAAAGACTTGTGCTTTTGAATCTCTTACCACTAAATTACTGGTTGGAATACTTAGACTTAGTCTTTTTCTTTAAGTGTAAAAATGGCTTCCTTGCTATTGATTTATGCAAATACGTTACATTTGCTACTGGTTCTACAAGGCGTGGCTCCTCTGGTTTAAATTTAAAGTATAACTGCATTCCAAGAACGTCTAGTTTTAGAGATACTTATTTCATTCGTATAGTCAATACTTGGAATGCTTTACCCAATAATATCAAGGGCATCACCATTCTTAGTACTTTTAAAAGTAAGCTAAAGGCTTTCTTTTTAGAGAGGTTAAGGTTAGTCTTTGATCAGGATAACATAAGATCTTATAAGATTGCATGCCCAAAATGTCGTAGTATAAGAATTTTAACTGTGTGCTCGTGTTAATTGACGTTTTTCACTCTACTCTAACTGTAACAATTTTTTTTTAAAATGGCTTATGGGGTTGGTTAGGGACGTATTTTTCACTGGGGGTGGGTTGGGTGGCTTAACCTTGTAGGGGACTTCGTGTCCTTTTGTTCTGTCCACCTAGTATTGCATATTGCATACTGAATCTGTAAATAAATAAATAAATAAATAAATAAATCTGAAAATCCACACCGTTCCTACCAAATATTTTTCCGGCTGAGAATATGGTACACAAGTTCGAATGTCTTGGAACAACGACGATAAGGTGAAGCTGTATTTTTAGTGAATGGTCTCGCCGCCTTCATTGTCTTTCTTGCCCACTGTAAGAAACGCGACGACGGCTAACGAGAATGAAAACGTCAAAAATCTATGAAATAACGACCGCACAACTCTAAAAAAGGAAGTGATCTGCTCATTTAATAAGCAAAACCAACAGCTCTGCACGCTTTTCAAGTGCTTTTTCCTTTTTTAAAATTCCCTTGCCTTGATCAGTTGAAAGAAGGAGATGAAATGACTTTTTGGAACCGCCAGTGTATGACGCTGATTTTTCAATTCTCTCGGCCCTACATTTACTCTTCCCGCGTTCTTGACGGTTTAATTCATAGACAGTTGACGTAGATTTTAAATCCAGAAAGACTTGAAACAATTCCTTTATGATAGCAATAAAGCGAACGTTTATTTTGGAATTACTTTCTCGAGGTAGCACCTTGTTGCAATCGATCTGCATTTCTGGCACGCAATTCGCCGATTTCTGGAAAAGGGCAACGTGTGACTGTGCTGAGACAGGAAAAAAAGGGTTGTGACAAGATAAAACAGTTCATAACACGTTTTTACAGAAATATTATTTATTCAGTGTATCTATTGGAAAACTAGGCAACCTGTAAAAAAGTTCCTGGGCCGTGGAATCACCAGCCGTCTTCGTTTGTCTTTTTGCAGCAAAACTGTCTCAATATGTTTGAGGAATTTCCTTTCAAAACAAGGTAATTAGATTTTTAGAACAACTTCTTTTCACCATAGCTCTTCTTCCGATGGTAATTCAGGATTCGGGATTTTCTCGGCGTTTCATTTCTTTCCCGGAGGACAACATGTTGGTGCGCATGACGGAGCACAAACTGGCATTGGGGGAGGAGGTGGTGGGGGAGGAAGAACCATTGGTGGAGGGGGTGGTGTACAACACTGTTGAGGACAGATTCTCATACAGTAGTGAATACACACGGGCGGGCAAGGTGGGGGCGGAGGTGCTGGGAGACCAGGGCATCCTGGGGCTCCCATCGGACCCATGGGTCCCATACAACCGGGAAGACCTGGGGGTCCAAGACAGCCTGGGCCTCCAGGAGGTCCCATGCAGCCAGGAGGGCCAGGAGGACCCGGAATGGGACAAGGTGGAGGGCATGGTGGTGGTGGTGGTGGTGGTGGTGGGGGTGGGGGTGGGGCACAGCATGACGGCGTACAGGCTGGAGCACACATCGCCGGACATCCAGGGACACAAGGAAATGCATTACGCTTCTCCACTTTCTCTGTGTTAAGAAACAGAATACATCCACAAAACGGTATTAATGATGATAATAAAAAACAGTAAAAGCTAGTTTCCACTCAGCTCACCGTCACAGGACTTGATTGTTTTTTGGGCACCTTTTCAAATTCTTAATTTGACTCAGATGATCCTTCTCTTAGAAAATCATTACATATAATCGACAGCTCAAACATACGGCATGTCATCTACTCTCAGCGACCATGCTTTTACCACTTACTGAATATACGTACAGCCAAGATAAGATAGCGAATCCCCGTGCTCCATGATAATTCTTTGAAATCTGTTTTTATATCACGCCCGTGCTGACAAGGTTCTTTTCGTCTGTTTACCATGACCGCGCGGTCCACTTTCACACTAACTGACCAATAAGGTGACGTCTTTCAAATAACTACGCAATAGAGCGGTTTTCAATGGCCTGTCGAAAGTAATTGGCGAATTGCTTTGGTTTATGATTACTTCACTCAGTGATTGGTTCAAAGTTCTCGTGCCACTTTTGCAACCAATCGTGGCTCGCGCGTGCACATTTTCCCGCGCTTTGCGTCGGCTACGTGTAATTACTTCGAGTTTTGAATGGTTTGCTGGATTGTCTCCGTCCTTTTTTGATTGGCCAAAGTAAGTACTTTGGTTTTGGTTTTACGACACTGGATTGAAACTCGCTCTGTGACACGGAACTAATAATAGATTTCAAACAGTTTTCAGCGGAACAGGATTCGCTCTCTTACCTCATTCTCTCTTGATACAGCAAAAACGAGCACAATAGCTCAGCGGTAGAGTTGTGCGAAGTGCATGCGCCTGAATCCCACTGCATCAAAGCTTGGATTTTTTTCCCGACTTTATCGTAACTGCTTAAGTTGCATCCTAAGTTAACCGCGGTAATCTTCTCTTGGAAAATTATTTCATATCCCGGCGCAATTCAATGTAATCGTTATTAAAAATATATAGTACTGAGAAAAGGGAAAACCACATGTAAATTCCAACAATGTGTCACCTGGCTCATAGTCCACTTCTCTTGTTATCTTTATGATTTTTCCATGGTGAAGGTATGCTTCTGTCACTGAAAAGTAATAATTAAGAACTATGTGGCTAGCGGTGGATATTTACCGAGCCGCGAAGCGGCGAGGTAAATATCCAACGCTAATATACAGCACAAAAAATTAATTTGGCTGTTTTCTTCACTTGTCACGGATGCAAATCGGGACGCCATTTTTTCCCGAGTTGCTCGGAGGTAAATAGCACAGGATATTCGGAGTTTGACGAGCCAATCACCGCCCGCGTTCAACGCAATCCACTGTTTTAGTATATACTAATGGCAGTTATCAGTTTCAATGGTTCAGCTAACTCGAAGGAACTGAACAACCCATCACGACAGGGGCGGATCTAGGAGAAGGGTGCAGGAGTGCGTGATCTGAAGACTGAAGACTAGATCGATGGTTGATATTCCTACCTGAATTGATTTAAGTTTCAAGACAAAAAAGCATTTCTAGTTAATTCCAATATATTTTGTTCAGGCCGCAAAACGACAGGGAGGTGAAACTTAAATTTCTCTTTGGTCGATGGTAGTATACCTTTGTTTAAATAAATTGTCACCGAAAGCTTTAAGGTGATAAGGAATCTTAAAAAGATTTCACAAAGTAACGAATGGTGTTCGAAATACTTGTCTCTCTGTATCTGTTACAAGAAAAGTAACCAACAAAAAAATCGTAAAGTATTTTTTAAAATAACCAGACCACCGGGATTTTAAAAATTTCGACTCTCTTCTTTATAACGATATCATCGCAACTTCAACCTTTTATTCACGACAAATTTGACATAAAGTTTTACACATCGCCACTGTTCTAGCTTGGCGGGTCCTCTCATTGTTCGGTTAATGTACGGCTCGAAATTGCTCTTGTTAATTATCTTTGGGATAAAAAAAATAAACGAAGATAAATAAATAAACGTTAAATTACCTTTTCTAGCTTCCAGCGAAGCAATAAAGAGGAAAGCGATGGCAAGGGTTAATCTTAACATGACCCGACTTTCTGTGAGGAAGAAAAACAACCACTCCAGTCAAATGAACCTTACAATACCTGCCAAAGTTCTGTTACTCTTCAATAACTAAACTATTCACGGTCGCTTAATTGACCATTTAGAAATGCATCAATGCATCGCGAAAAAATAATGATTTTAATAAGTTGCTCCAAAACGTTTGGGCTTTTTAGAGACCTCCTAGCTTGAATTGTAGCCTTTGAGTTAAGCCTTTGATCACAGCAATTTTTTTTAATGGACGTTTTGTTGCAAAATGCAGACTATTTGAAACTTTTTCGAGTCCATTAAAAGGTTTGCGCTTCAGTTGTTAAGAGCTGCCATTATCCACTAGAAGAGAGGTATCACCTGTTACGTTCATGTAAAAAATATAAATAAAACACACTCGCATTTGAGTTAAAGAAACACTAAGCTAGAAAAAGATCACTGATTTCACCCTCTTTAACGTTTCACTGATCGGTTAACCGCACCGAAGAAAGGCATGGGTTTTGCTGTACACCTGGGTTTACCTTAACTTGGCTTCTTTCGCTTGACGTACCGTACAATGTCAAAAAGTCAATAATTATTGCAACTTCTATACCGGCAGACTTGGATATGTCTTGATATGTCTAACCAGACCTGCGCGAGTAGAGGGTATTACATCATCTCTGAAACAATCGTCTTTGTGATTCAACTTGTTTCTTTATATATACTGAAAGCAACCACGAAAATACGCCAAGGAAAAACAACCTTTTCGGCGGACAAAAAGTTGTCGCAATTTTTTATTTTAAATTAAGTTGATACGACAAATATATTGGTACTCGGGATTAAAGTTTGGTCGAATGAAGAATTTACG
>OX421451.1:2976232-2981232 GCA_949126865.1 Montipora capitata
GGTCACTCCTGGACACATCTGAAAATCCACAAAGTTTCTTTTATTTCTGGCAAACGCAAACTCAGTCCTAAGTTTGCCGCCGACGCGATGCTACTGAAATATCTTAATTGCTGACAAATACATCTGGCCCCAGTTGTTCAAATGATGGATAGCGCTATCCGCCGGATAAATCACTATCCACTGGATAACTCAATTGGTTTTGCTAGTGTTTATCTGCTGGATAGTGATTTATCTGGTGGATAGCGTTATCCATCCTTTGAACAACCGGGGCCTGGTATTCAATATGCTACATTTGCCTGATTCTCTGTATCGTTCCGTTTTGCTTTTTCTTTTTTTTAGAGAAAAAGGAAAAGCGTGATGCTAGTCCTTGTGGGTATGGATGCCCAGCCATTTGCGCTCCATCTTGTGAGCCAGACTGCTGTGAGCCACAACCTCCACCGCCGCCGCCACCCTGTCCCGTACCCGTACCCGTGCCCGTGCCCGTACCACAACCGATACCTTGCCCACAGCCAGGACCCCCCGGACAACCTGGATGCTCGGGACCACCTGGAATGCCCGGTTGCCGTGGACTTCCCGGATCACCAGGATGTATGGGACCTATGGGACCGATGGGACCGATGGGACCACCCGGCTGTCCCGGTCTTCCAGCTCCTCCTCCACCGCCATGTCCACCGATCTGTATTCAACACTGTATGAAGATCTGTCCTCAGCCATGCTGTGCACCACCACCAGCACCCCCTATGTATATCCCTCCCCCTCCTCCTCCACCACCACCTCCCATTCCCATGCCGGTGTGTTCTCCCTCGTGTGCCCCCGCGTGTTGCAAATCAATACTTCATTAATTAGACTCGCTTTATAGGTAAAATTTAAATTTGTTTAAAGAGACAGAGTTTCCTGGGACTTAGCGCTGTTATTTCCATTCATGAGGAAACCGAAGTAGGAAAATAAAATTAATGTTGATTTTCAGTAACGCGTGCCTACAGTGTCATGTTTTATTTCAATGGGGTGTTTTCAATTAACGTCATGGCTGCACCTATAGGACGTTTTCACATGACGGTGTCATGTTGGTGTTCCAAAACAAAGAAATGGCGGCCATGATGGTGTACCAAACTAATCCTCCGGGAATTGAACTCTATCTTTATGCAAATACTTTCTTTTGTTTCAGTAATCCAATAGACCTCTTTCATAATGGCGGCCAAATAAAAGATTCTTCTGTTTTAATGTTAATAAGCCTTTCTAGCATCGCCACGACGAGCAAATTTCAAGAGAATTTTTGTTTCAAAATAAGGGCAGTAGGTCTAATCAACAAATACAAAAGATTGTAATGTGGTCGTCATTTATGAAGGTGATCTACATGGCTGCTGGTCACGTGAGTGAAAACGCTCCATATCGTTGTCTTAAAACCAAGACGACTAGAAAAGAAAGAGAAAAAAAGACGAGTAGGCCTTTTTTGCACTAATCTTGCTCAAATATTTTCTTGTTTTTTCTACTTGCGCAGGATACAGTTCACTGTTTGGGCTTATCTCGACCCCAGAGCTCTTCTCTTCCCTTGACTGAGCGAGAGAAGGGCTCTGGGGAACCCCGAAGCAAAGTGTCTTCTCATTGGTTTTCGTGAAGAACAATCAAAAGCGTCTCTAATTGGTGAATTCATGTTAGCTCGAGGAGTGAGCAGGCGCCGTAAGGTTCCAATAGCCAGTTTTTGGCTATAAGAACCCTACTGCGTATGTTCCTTCTGCATAGAGTTTCCCCAGAGCCTTGGGTCGATCCAAGGCTCTGGTGACGAGAATGTGTTAGGGCCTGGTAACTCCTGAGCAACCACTGCATCACTTAAAATAAAAAAACAGAAGCAATCATAGTAACATTTTAATCAAACAAGCAACGTTTATTAATGTATTATCAAAGTAGGAAGTTTGGCAAAATGTTATTATAATTGCAAGAGAAAAATTAATCAAATCCTTTGAGACAATAATTAGTTTTAATTACCTTCTTTTTACACAGTAGCGTTTTCACATGACGTCATGGCGGCCATGTTGTTGTTCCAAAACAAAGAAATGGCGGCCATGATGGTGTACCAAACTAATCCTCCGGGAACTGAGCTCTATTTTTATGCAAATGCTTCCTTTTGTTTCAGTAATCCAATATGGCTGCTGATCAGGTGAGTGAAAACGCTCTATGGCACACTACAATTCTAATTTATTTACTCCACACGGCGTCACGAACAGCAGCCATGTTGGAGGACTGAAATATTGTGAAAAATTTTCCTTTTCTTTTAGTACGCAAATATAGCAGCTGGTCTCAAGAGCGAAAACACTCTATAACCGTACAAAAGTAAAGTCGTCTAACCATTTTTAACAATTCTTATTCTAATTCTAATAAGTAAATAAATACCAGTTTAACAAGCGGCAAATAACCTCATCTAAGAATGGCAATCTTCTGCCTTCCCTATCGTTATTGCCTAGAAATAATGTGCCTCGTCCAATCCAATGCTTCCGACATTATGTAGGATTTTGCTGCACAAACGAGCCTTTTCTACACCCATCATAAATCTTAGACAAATTCCCTATTTTACATCGGTTTCTAATGAGACAAAGTAATTGCTGTGGCTGATCAAAGAAGACGCTTCCAGTATAATCTGAACAATTCAGAACAAAGCCACAAGAAAGAAAATGTAATGTGAGGTTTTTAACCCAATTCCAACGAAGGTTAATCTCTTGACATACTCAATTGTAAGAGCAATAGAGCTTACGGGAGATGGGCAAAAAGTTACGTTATCGATTCGGTCTCTGTACTTCACATGCGAAGTGCTTGAGTTCACAGTACTTTAACGGAACCTCCACTTCAACAAAAAGAACTTTAAAGCACAAGAAATAACCTTAGCAGACAAATCAGTCTATTTTTTTCAAAGAAAGCCTTTCGTGGGCGCCGCCATCTTGAATAATTGTGACGTGTTACGGTTGCCCTATCTGTTATTACACAAAAGCTCTTTGTGTCGCAACAATAGGACAACCATAACACGTAACAATTAGTATTATTCAAGATGGCAGCGCCCGCGAAATTTGAAAGTCAAAATAAACGATTTTAAAATTCAGTTTTTAAAACAAATTTCGAACAAATTTGTTTGCAAACATAACTTCCTTCCGTTTAAACTGATTGTGTAGTAAGAGTGGAGGATCCCTTTAAGAATTGGAATTCCGCGTTGTCTTCGGTGACCGGTTATCGAGTATCTGGAACCTAAAATAAAAGCAAAACTAAAGCCTTGAAATCAAATTACACAGTTTTTGAAGCGCGTTTCGTTAATAACGGTAGACCTTATATATTCACGATAGCTGCCATGTTTGTTTTCAAATTGTCATGCAAATTAGCCATGTGTTATGCTGGGGGGCAAACATTGGAAAAAAGGCAAATTGCGGAAAATCGGCTCGTCGAAATATTGAAATAACATTGCTAAAAGTTCATATTAGTATTTAGAATTAAGTACCTTTTATAATAATTTTATATCTTTGGATTGCCTTTGACAGCCAGTTTGACTTTCTACTTCCGTTAGCTGCTCATTTTTCACCAAAAAACGTCGAAGTAACTTGTGTAATCATTCTATTTTATTACTTAGGTGATAAACATTCAATGAACGTGAAACAAATCATCTGTGTGGCTAAGATGTTTGTTATAACCTCTCGAACCATGTGTTGTTTGCCCCCTCAGAAGCGTGTAGCTAATTTGCATGATAATAGAAAATCCAACATGGCGCCCATCGTGAATTACTGGAGTTTAAGAAACGACCATAATAGCTATACGGCGAAAAAACAGTCACTTCAAAATACAACCGTTTACGTTGTACAATACTGGTAAAGTATCCTATCTCTGAGTTCGTGCGAGTGGTTTTGAAGAAAAGATAGAAGATGAACGATTCACTGTTGTATGCACACGATGTTGTCAAAAAAGTTCAAGTTGTTGTTTTGTGGAGTACGCCAAAGAATGTACAAAAATGCGGGCCATATACGCAGCACGATTATATTTCATCTTTTGGCCAATAATAAAGAGATTTAGCATCACGACAAAAGTCCTCTTGCCGTTTCGCGTTTCACGTAAAATGGAGTGAAACTTGTGACTTAAGACTCGCGTCACCCACGGCACCGGCAACTCGGACTAAACACTGTCAATCTCGAGTATTTAGTTAACAAGAAACGAAAACAAAAACTCGGAGTCTTTTTAAACATTTTTTGTAGAAAAAGGCGCTATAGTAAAATGAAAATCCTTTCCTGTCAAATTTTGCGAGTTCCAATGAAGCTGTTTCGTGAGTCATCGGAGTCTGCACTCAACGTGAGTTCATGAAGAGAATTTCGGTAAGGAGTGAGATATGAACGATCTAAAGCCATGAAACCAAATTTTTCCTTGTTTGACTTACTGGAAAATGGTTTTGGGGTTCTTTTTTCAGTAAACAAATTGTTATGTACGAGAAAAACGAGAAGAGAATTCCGCGTCTACAGCAAACGCAAAAATACCTACTTTCACGTAGCCTGAACGGCAACCGGCAAACGCGAAAAATGGCGGGAAAGTCATAATCACGTGGTCACTTTTGCAGATCGCGTTTCACGTGAACATGATGCTAAATTTCTCTAATTCTTGGATTTCACATGACGTCACGGCCGCCATGTTGGTGTCCCCAAACAATGAAAATGGAGGCCATGTTGGTGTCCCGATCCAATCCTCCGGGAATTGAAAGCTATTATTATGCTAACGTCTTCTTTTGTTTGCGTTGAAAAACATGGCTGTTGATCACGTGAGTGAAACCCAAGAATATCACTGCTTTCTGGCGTTATCTTTGCCGTAGCCGTCGTCGTTTCTTAACCTCTCCATTACAATCGGAGAAGCAGTAGAAGCATTAGTGAAAGGCCGTTTAACTTACTTGATGTTTTTGATTATAAGCGGTTAGCATGTGCTCGACGCAGGTTGATGCTCCCAGGATTTCTAGATTAGCAAAGCAAAAGAACAAAAAAGGTGCA
>OX421451.1:2986232-2991232 GCA_949126865.1 Montipora capitata
CAAATTAACCATTCACTAAGCAGATAAATGCAGTCGCTGCCAGATGGGGAAAACCCGCTCAAAACAGTACTGAGTTGAAGCGGGGGAACGGAGGTTAAATGTCGAAATAAAAAAAGAGAACAATAAACAAATCAACGTTACCAGAGGTTCGCGGCGAAGGAACGGTAGCCTCAGTATCAACTTCACAGCGATCACCAAAGAAACCTCTTGGACATCTAAACAAAATAGAAAAGCAAGTTAGCACGATATCAGTAGCTTCAGAGTACTGACATTCGCTTCCCTTGGATCTTGGTCTGGCCTAGGGTTATTGGCCGCACTCTCTGCACATTTCGTCGTCGAAAAAAAAGTCTTTTTGTCTAACGAACGAATACAAGGCAGCGCAGAGCAAGCTAAGATTGTCATACTTTTGTAACAAGCAATTTTCACGATAGCGTCATCTGACTACAACTAACAGAATTCAGTTTCTTTTTCTTTTCTTTTAAAATTTTTTTATTCCCAGCGGGGTAAAAATAACAATAGCTCTAATTAGCATGAGACAAGCAAAACCTGGAGGATTCTGGTACTTGTAGTCAAATGGTGTCATCATGCAAATGAAGTATTGGTAGGTTTTTTTCTTCACTTGTACGAATACTGTTGACCAGGGTGATGAAACGATCAAACAACCGTTCGCCACAAACTGCAGAATGGTAATGAAGGATTAATTATCAACATATAAATTAGTTGATTTTTATGTTGAATTTTAAGCAATGAACATAAATGTTGATTGAAGTGTTCGTACTTGCAAATGTTGCCGATCTGAGATACTATACACGTTCCTCCATTTTCACAAAGGTTAAAAGGACAACCAACTGCAAAAGAAAACGATCTTCAAAACGCGGGCAATGATAGAACAAGGACAAAACAAAACACTGAAGCACAAAGTTTAGATTAATAACTTGAAAAACTGAGTAAGGGACTGTTTACCAAAGCAGTGCGTGCCATTGCCATGGTAACCACTTTCCTCTTTGCACTCGCACTTGAACGTGGGACCTGGGAGTGAGAGGCAGGTGGCGTTTGAGTGGCAGCTGTGGGTTCCCGCCAAACAGTGGTTGGTAACTATGGAGACAAAAAATAACTAAGTACATCTTTTAAATACATGTATCTAGCAATAGGATAAGGAACAGCGAAAAGCCGTGTTTATGACATTTTATCTCAAGAGAATGGGAATGAACAAGATCTACGCTTGCCCATTTTGACCTAACAAACTATTTTGGAAAAAGTGACTGCGCCGTACCATTGCACGTGACTCCATTCCCAGAAAAGGCTTCCTTGCACGCGCACTGAAAACTTCCAGGCGTATTTACACACGTGACTCCAGGTGCGGCCAGGTTGCAGTTGTGCAGAGAGGAGTTTTTACATTCATTTATATCTAAAACAAAAAACGCAAAAATAAACAAAGTGGTTTTTTCGTGAGATTTGGAAATTCGAGGGCCAGCATCCAGCCTATAAATAGACCTTTTTACCGATACGGCGGCCATTTTGATTTCTATTGTTTTGAATAGCTATTATGGAATACCCAGGTATTTGCCCCCTGAGCATCCAATAATGTCTTTCAAAACAATAGAAATCAAAATGGCCGCCGTATCTGCAAAAAGGTCTATTAAAGCTCTCTTTATAACAAAAAATTAAAGTTGTCCTAAAGAAACTGATCATTCGCTAAGCAGAGTCATTTTTTAGGATAACTATGCGACTGAAATATCCCCCGTTAAAAGTTTACCTGGGAACAGAAACAGACTCATTAAGCCTCCTGTAGTTGCTTTAGTTACCTGAGCACGATTTTCCATTCCCTGTGAAGCCTGTTCCACAATTGCATTGAAATGACCCGACTGTGTTGTTACAAATGGCGTTCTCATGACAGTCGTTGGTGTTGTCATTCTGGCATTCGTCGCGATCTAAAGCAAAGAGAGAAAGAGAATCATGAACACAGGACCAAGATTGGCGCAAAGGTGAGAGCAATTGTCTCTCAAAAGTCGGAGACTAAACGTCATAATATTTAAAAAACGACCTAGTTTAAACCATTTAAAGTGACACTGCGATAAAGAAATGCCTTTCTTTTTCTCAACTTTTGGAATATTGTAAATTAAAACCTAAACTGAAAATAATATAAGCCATCATTTTGAGCAGAAGACTGTTTTGAATTCCAAGTTTTTGTGGTAATCGTCCATCACTGAAGAACGAAGAGAGAATTTCTCAGCGAGAGATCATCACATTTCATGAAAACAATTTTTTAACAGTTGTTGTAAAATGCTTCAGTGGAAGAAATCCAGGCCGGAATTAACTGAAGTCGCATTTGACCTGCCTCAAGAGGGCTTAACAGATAAATGGTGAAGTCGCGCGTAGCACATTTGCATGGTTCGTGTCTTATTTAAGCCCGCTTCGGTGAGTTGTTTCGTTCAATGCGATGATTCTCGTTCAGAAAATCGTCTGATATCCGCAGTTACAATGTACTACTAGTAGTTTCATATATATCATTCCTCCATCAAAGATAAACTCGATAAAGAACGCGGTAGGTGAGTACACAAGACTGATTTACACGGCAGCACGAGAGTATCCATAAGATTATCAAAACCCCTTTTAAAAGTTAACACACTACGTAAGCACTCAATGCATTCATAATCAAGGAAGCCATTGTCTCTCGATTCAGCTCTTTCGGGCCTACCGGTCCATGATACGCTAACGTGGAACGACCATATAGAAGAACTTGTTAAAAAAGCGTCTAAGAAACTGTACTTTCTTATTCAACTTAAGCGTGCGCAAGTTCCTACTTCAGATCTTGTAACATAATTTTGCGCATGTATTAGGTCTTCACTAGATTACGCTTGTCCTGTTTTCCATTACAGTTTACCAAAGTATCTACAAGTCGAGCTCGAAAGAGTGCAAAGGAGGGCCCTATCATGCATTTTTCCCAAGGTGCACTACTCGGACGCCCTTCATGCAGTTAGCAGTCTATTGTTAATGATCCACGTAGTAAGATTACCAGCCTCCTGCCTCCCTCAGTTTCTATCTCATATGAGCTGAGAAGGTAGAGGAGTTTGCTACGCCTCTTGTAAAGAGAAATCGATTTGGAAATTCATTCATCGTTAAGAGTGCGAGGGAAGCATTTAAGTAATTTCTAAGAGTAGTCGCTTTGTAATTTTATAATAGTAGTAGTTATATAAATCATTTCTTATATTTCTTACTTGTAAAGAGGCGCAATTCAGGTTTTTTTTCAACTGCAATGTTTTTCTTAATAAACACAGTCTATCTATCTATCTATCTATCTACCTATCTATCTATCTATCTATCTATCTATCATTTTTAACTTGAGTAATGACGGACCGTAAAATAAAATAAAAAAATCACACCTAAGGTGAACTGCATTTCTGTACGAAATTTAAGGTTTAAAACTGTTAGTTACGTGTTTCGCAAACATACTTTTCAAAGTTCAAGGAAATACTGCCAGGAGAGAAGTAACGTTTTTTTACGATTGTGGCATTTTAGGTGCTGCAGCCTTCTCACCTCGAATTGACGTTATTGTGGCATCAACTTTTAGGCCCCCAAAAGTAGATGCATTGCTTGACTGATTCAGACTCTCTTTAAGTACCATTTCAGCTGTCTGCAATACAGTTTTGTTACTAGTCGCATCAAAGTGGACGACGAAGTCAGCAAGAACACTTCCGTTTCTAAAGCAAGAGTCAATGTAATCAGGTTAGCCAATCAAAGAAGAGGCGGTATAATCAAAGCAGCCAATAGGGCAACTCAAAGCAAAGACGTGAGCCACAGATAAACGCGGGAACCAGGTCCTGGTTTGGGTTACACTTTTTAAATGCTTATGACAATGGCGCGAGATCTTTTGGCCAATCACCGAAGTAATAGAAAAGTCAAAGATATCCCAAAATTACTTTCAACACCGAGCTGAATGAAGCCCCAAAACCCATAGTTTCATTGTTACAATTTCTCAGCAGTAGGAAGATCATAAACACGTTTCTCATGCAAGAGTCTTCTGCAGCATAGTTATACAGCATACAAACTTGTAAACGGAAGTTCATAGAGGTCGCCTTTTTTGGAAGTGTCTAGCGGTAAGAACAAAAAATTCATTATTTCAAATATAGACATTCAGAAATTGTGGCTGTCCTTATTCCACCAAGCGTCATTTATTAGGCATTTTTTACAGATAGAATGATGCCCTGTATGCTAATTAGCTCAAGTACTCTATCATCAGTGGTAATGCAGGAAAAAAACAGGTTCGCCCTGACTCAGATCACGAAGGTCATTTGTACCTGAATCCTTGAACTTCGCATCCTCTGTAAATTGATGCCATTTGGGAGTTGTTGTAGATATTGTCGACCTAAGAGGACAAAAAGTGAATTAAATAGTTGCGGCATCTTTCTTTCTATTTGAACACTAAAAGCCTTCATTCATTATTTGTTGGTCAATCACACAATGTTTTGATTACCCAAACTACGTCAGCGAAGGGTACAATCCGTAAGAAACTGTTGTAGGATGTCAAAGTATCCTTTGAAAGCCATCGGCTCCAAACAGATCGAACAAGTGATTATAAATAATCCCGATGTCATCTCACAGGATACTGCAATCCATGTTTGGGATCTAACTATGGGCACGGCTGACTACTCTGTCTGGAAAGTTATTCTACCGAAGCCGCAAGCCATTTGATGCTCAAACTGATCCTGTATTTAAGAGCTTCAAATACTGAGGTTTTCCGATATTTACTTGTTTCAAATCGGAAAGTTAACGTACTTTTATAAAATAGGCTTTCTTCCTGACGTATTCAACGAAATGTTCTCAATGACAAATCAAGTTCATTCATATAATACTAGAAATTCCAATACGTTTTACTTATTTCCTGCCCGAACGAATATTAGACGTTTTGCTTTAAGATTTCAGGGTCCAAGATTTTTCAATTCCTTAAATCAAAGTATACAATGTACTGCCACTATCTCTCTTTTTGCTCGGGATACCCA
>OX421451.1:2993732-3066232 GCA_949126865.1 Montipora capitata
CAGTCAAAAAAGAAGCCGTCAGAATTTTTTTTTTTGGTCGAAAATGTGGGTTTTACAGACGAGGTAGCACCCTTGTTCGGAACGTTTGACCGTAATCGATACCCAATTTCACTATTTTGGTATCTAGTTTTCAAGATTTATTTGCCCCGGTTGCAGTGTTAATGAAAGCGATTTTGAAGCCTGAAATTGAAGCATTCCGCGGCCTTCTCAGCTTTGCATTAAAACAACGTCATCTCCTATACCACATGTTCGGGTACCTGTCAACACTAAAAGCTTGGAAAGCCTACGTTAAACATACTTTCACAAATGCCACGATCGTTAGGAGTCTCAAACTCTCCCGGTGGGCAGCGACATTCGTGTGAACCAATCCAATCCCGACAAACTTGATCTTCCCTGCACGGAGACGGCTCACATTCGTTAATTTCTGGAATAAATAAGTGTCAATACCTTTTTTTATTAACGGTGTAGTAAATGATATGCTACCTGCCTTAACTAAAACGGAAAAAGGGATGATTGAGTAGGAATCAAGCCTACGACTTCCTAAAAACTGGTCGAATGCTCTAAACACATGGGGACTTTACGATCTACGACAGCGGCGTGGACGAAAACGGCAGCTCTAAATATAACTTTGCACTGTCATAAGTCTTTCGCGACTATTCCATCTCGTTCCCAGCGTGCAATGTGGGCGATGGATCGTTAAAATAAATTGGTACGAGCGGTTTCAGAGTAAAAATATAGAATGAAAGCTCTGTTTGTACTCTCGCGTTGTCGTCAAAACCTCAAACTTGGTGATTTCACGTCGTTGCTGTGGAGTGGTTATCCAGAAATACTGTATGCGTAAAAAAAATACGCGTGCCGCACTTGCCGCCCGTACAGCACAATTATTTTTCCTCTCTTAACCGATGGCGTTCTTGCCAACGACCGCATCGTAGATCTTAAAAGTCCCAACTGAGCTTCAAGCTTTCCTGATGAGCCACTGTAGATCGTATCTAGGTGCAAAGTGTCCGTCTGCTCAGCATGAAAATGCAACTATTGATTGTGGTAATGGCAAAATCTGAGAAAGATAATATGGACGTTGCCTGGCAAGGTTAGCCTACCATGCTAGCCCACATATAGGGCACTAGCACTATAAATTTTTTAGATGTAAACTAGCATGATAGGCTCCACTGGCAACTGGCAAAGGGAAACCTGTCCACGGATTATTCTTGTGGTACTAGTAATAGTTTTCACTACATCTGCCTCCGCCAAAGATAGTATGAAAGGCAGTTGAGATACGTTTAAATTATATGCTGAACATGTCGCCCCTGTTTTTGATTTGCGTCTGACATATCGTCGCCCCTGTTTCTGATTTGTGTCCGGACAAAATTTCTGAGCCAGGCAACTCGATTTGCATCAGATCTGCTTCAATGTTTGATCTTTCAACTGCTAACCCGAACAGCACTTTGGTTCTCTTTGCGAGTTTCTACTTCGTGACTCCTGAAACACCTCGGTCGTGTATGACAATACCAATACCACTTGCGCGCCCGTTCACGCAATACCCATACCACCTTGCGCGCCTGGTTAAGCAAATTGAGATTGACTCCCCCTACAATATCTACCAATTTAAGCATTTACCCTTGGCTCTGGGCCAAAACCCTGCGGGGGCAACAAGCCATGTTAAAGAAGAAAATCGAACGAAAAGTTATGGTATACAAAGGGAAAGCCATAGTCATGGCAATCCTGCTGATATATGTCCCGTTAGTTTATATTCCCTCTAGCATTCACATGGTTATGATGTGTTCCTTGACAAGGAAGAAACGTGCTTGTTTCAGGATCGCTACGAATATATTCTTTGTTGGTATTGTATCCTTCATGATTTAAAAGGGCAACATGTACCAAATATACAAACGTTGATTGATAACTTGACACATCTCTGTCATTTTATGAATTACTACTAATGATAACTTGAAACATTTCAGTCCTTTTCATTAAAGGAATTTATGTATTAATGCAGAGAATTGTTAAAAGTTGTGAGAACGTATTGTACTATGACCACGGCACCTTGGCAAAATCTTGTCATTTTATGAATTACTACTAATGATAACTTGAAACATTTCAGTCCTTTTCATTAAAGGAATTTATGTATTAATGCAGAGAATTGTTAAAAGTTGTGAGAACATATTGTACTATGACCACGGCACCTTGGCAAAATTCTCCGTCTCCTGTAAAGCCAGCTTTACAAACACAATGGAATGACCCAGGGGTATTCTGGCAAACAGCGTTTTCGTCGCAAGGGCCGAGAAGACATTCGTTTTCATCTGTAACAAAGAATATGATATGATGTTTCAAGTTGTCGCTCAGAAATAAAGAAACACAATTTTCTTCAAAGCCAGTCATTCATTCCACTCTCCCCACATTACCTAAGAACAGATTCTACTGAAATATTAATATCAAAACAAAGTAAACCGTTAGCTGAACTGAACTGATCAGTCCTCAGCGACTGGCATGACGGATTTGCAATAGGCTGACAGGTGCACGTAAAGGAAACATTTCTCGACAGAAATCTTGTGATAGCAAATTCGAAAGTGTAAATACAACTTAATCAAAGCCAAGATAAAGCAAGACTGATCAAATATGTTTTCAAAACAAGCTACCCACGAGGTTATAATTAGATATAGAAAATACAAAGAATAACAACGCGCCGCACACCTGACAAAGCACTAGGAAAGTAAGTGGTCACTCGCCAAACATGCTAAAACTGGCACAACTTAAAGTCGAGAAATGCACACCATTAATGCCCCGCTCGACCTTGGTAAAAATCACAAAGTGTCCCATAATGTTAAAACGTAAACTGTCTAGTTTCAACACGTTAAGCGCTGACATTTAGTTCGTGTTTTTATGAATGTTTATGTTTATTTGAAGAGCACAGTTTGGCGCCCGTTTACCAAATACATCACATGTATATTGGAACGGACGCAACGTGAAAGTTTTAGAGATAGAAAGCAATTCACTTCCAGACGCTAACAAAAGCCAGCATGCCTATCATTTCGTTCATGTCTGCACCTTAATGGTCATTGTAACTGTTCATAAATGCAACAAAAAATAAAATAACCAAATAACAAACGTGCTTTACCTGTTATTGCACTGGAACTCAAAGCCAAAGAGGGGACACTACTTGATATTAGATTCAATGAAAAAACACTTGAAGATGGAATTGATCCAGACAGTGACAAAAGCACAGAAGAAATGGGAATTGCAGATGTAAGTGCAAAAGTTTCCGAACTTCCACGAATTCGCACAGATGTCCAATTAGTTCTCATAAATCTTCTTGAAATACTTGACGTGCGTACGACCAATAACGAGGTAACCAGTGAAGCTGACACTGTAGGCAACATTACACTGCTAAAAACTATTCCTACACTAGATCTCATTGACAATAACGAGCCACTTCTCACTAAACGGTTTATACTCGATATTCCCACAAGAGAGGACACAATCACAGGAGACACAGGGGGCAAAACGGACGTGCCACCGATTATTCCCCTTCTGGATGTCACTGTAACGGATGTCGGGCGTCTTTCCACTGGGCTACTTGTAACAGCTAATGTGGATATGACTTGTGAGGATGTAACTAGCGAAGATGGCGCTGAAGGTAAGACAGAAGTCCTTTCCACTATTGCCAATCTCGAGCTTTCCGACACATAAATTAAACTGCTTCTCACTGAGCGGCTTAGACTCTCAGATGTTGCCTTCACTGCTTTAGATGAGTATAGCACAGACGACACTGACAACAAAACTGATGGGCTTGCCATTACTGACACATTCGAGCTTACTATCAACACCGAAGGAGTCCTTCTTGAAAAACTGCTGGAAACGGCTCCATGGGACACTACGGAAGTTGATTTCACCAACACAAGAGATGCAGAAGATACTTCAGCTGTGGTTTCATCTACCGAAAGAGATGAGCTCACAGCCACAGCCGATTCCCTGCTCAAAACATAGCTACTTGTACCAATTACCGATGTTAACAATACTCCAGGAGATGACAGGTTGACCGACGACACTGCAGGTGATAAGGCTGTACTCTTAACCGTGGATAGTCCAACGCTAACGGAAGCAGATGACAAAGTACTTCTCACCACGCTTCTCGAAACACTTGATTTGCGTATGGAGACTGAAGATGCAGCTAACAAAGATGAATCTCTTTCCAACACAGAAGTTGTCTGATCTGTTTCTATACTTGACATTCCTGACACAGCCGAGTAATCGCTAGTTAGGGAGCTTCTCAAAGAAAATGATCCGGACACCAAAGCTGACGATGATTCCAGCAACGAGGATTTTGACTGCAATACTGATTGACTTGGATCTAGTGACACACTAGGCCTTTCTGCAAAAGATGACAAAGTACTTCCTGCCAGGCTGCTGGAAACAACTATTTGTGACACCGTTCCAGAAGAGGACACTGAAGACGACTTCGATGTAGTCTCAAATACTGGGAGAGACGGCCTTGCTCTCAAAGATGACGAACTACTATTGACCAAGCTCCTTGAAACAATACTTAAACTCCATACTACCACAGAAGACAGAGAAGGCGAAATGGATGTGCTATCAATTATTGTTTTTCTGGATGTCACTGCCACGGATGTCGGGCCACTTTCCACTGGGCTACTTGAAACAGTTAATGTGGATATGACTTGTGAGGATGTAACTGGCGAAGATGGCGCTGAAGGTAAGACAGAAGTCCTTTCGACTATTGCCAATCTCGAGCTTTCCGACACATATATTAAACTACTTCTCACTGAGCGGCTTAGACTCTCAGATGTTGCCTTCACTGCTTTAGATGAGTATAGCACAGACGACACTGACAACAAAACTGATGGGCTTGCCATTACTGACACTTTCGAGCTTACTATCAACACCGAAGGAGTCCTTCTTGAAAAACTGCTGGAAACGGCTCCATGAGACACTACGGAAGTTGATTTCACCAACACAAGAGATGCAGAAGATACTTCAGCTGTGGTGTCATCTACCTCAAGAGACGAGCTCACAGCCACAGCCGATTCCCTGCTCAAAACATAGCTACTTGTACCAATTACCGATGTTAACAATACTCCAGGAGATGACAGGTTCACCGATGACACTGCAGGTGATAAGGCTGTACTCTTAACCGTGGATAGTCCAACGCTAACGGAAGCAGATGACAAAGTACTTCTCACCACGCTTCTCGAAACACTTGATTTGCGTATGGAGACTGAAGATGCAGCTAACAAAGATGAATCTCTTTCCAACACAGAAGTTGTCTGATCTGTTTCTACACTTGACATTCCTGACACAGCCGAGTAATCGCTAGTTAGGGAGCTTCTCAAAGAAAATGATCCGGACACCAAAGCTGACGATGATTCCAGCACCGAGGATTTTGACTGCAATACTGATTGACTTGGATCTAGTGACACACTAGGCCTTCCTGCAAACGATGACAAAGTAGTTCGTGCCAGGCTGCTTGAAACAACTGTTTGTGACACCGTTCCAGAAGAGGATACCGAAGACAACTTTGATGTAGTCTCAAATACAGGGAGAGATGGCCTTGCTGACAAAGATGATGAAATACTATCGACCAAATTCGTTACAACAATACTTAAACTCGATACTACCACAGAAGACAGAGAATACGAAACGGATGTGCTATCGATTATTGTTTTTCTGGATGTCACTGCCACGGATGTCGGGCCACTTTCCACTGGCCTACTTGAAACAGTTAATGTGGATATGACTTGTGAGGATGTAACTAGCGAAGATGGCACTGAAGGTAAGACAGAAGTCCTTTCGACTATTGCCAATCTCGAGCTTTCCGAAACATATATTAAACTACTTGTCACTGAGCGGCTTAGACTCTCAGATGTTGCCTTCACTGCTTTAGATGAGTATAGCACA
Source organism: Montipora capitata (assembly GCA_949126865.1). Lineage (NCBI taxonomy): Eukaryota > Metazoa > Cnidaria > Anthozoa > Scleractinia > Acroporidae > Montipora > Montipora capitata. The sequence goes on from OX421451.1 coordinate 2,999,643, forward strand.
GACGACACTGACAACAAAACTGATGGGCTTGCCATTACTGACACATTCGAGCTTACAATCAACGCCGAAGGAGTCCTTCTTGAAAAACTGCTGGAAACGGCTCCATGGGACACTACGGAAGACGTTTGCACCAACACAAGAGATGCAGAAGATACTTCAGCTGTGGTTTCATCTACCGCAAGAGACGAGCTCACAGCCACAGCCGATTCCCTGCTCAAAACATAGCTACTTGTAGCAATTATCGATATTAACAATATTCCAGGAGATGACAGGCTCACCGATGACACTGCAGGTGATAAGGCTGTACTCCTAACCGTGGGTAATCCAATGCTACCGGAAGCAGATGACAAAGTACTTCTCACCACGCTTCTTGAAACACTTGATTTGCGTATGGAGACTGAAGATGCAGCTAACAAAGATGAATCTCTTTCCAACACAGAAGTTGTCTGATCTGTTTCTACACTTGACATTCCTGACACAGCCAAGTAATCGCTAGTTAGGGAGCTTCTCAAAGAAAATGATCCGGACACCAAAGCTGACGATGATTCCAGCACCGAGGATTTTGACTGCAATACTGATTGACTTGGATCTAGTGACACACTAGGCCTTCCTGCAAACGATGACAAAGTACTTCGTGCCAGGCTGCTTGAAACAACTATTTGTGACACCGTTCCAGAAGAGGAGACCGAAGACAACTTCGATGTAGTCTCAAATACCGGGAGAGACGGCCTTGCTGTGAAAGATGACGAACTACTATTGACCAAGCTCCTTGAAACAATACTTAAACTCGATACTACCACAGAAGACAGAGAGGGCGAAATGGATGTGCTATCGATTATTGTTTTTCTGGATATTACTGCCACGGATGTCGAGCCACTTTGCACTGCGCTACTTGAAACAGTTAATGTGGATATGACTTGTGAGGATGTAACTAGCGAAGATGGCGCTGAAGGTAAGACAGAAGTCCTTTCCACTATTGCCAATCTCGAGCTTTCCGACACATATATTAAACTGCTTCTCACTGAGCGGCTCAGACTCTCAGATGTTGCCTTCACTGCTTTAGATGAGTATAGCACAGACGACACTGACAACAAAACTGATGGGCTTGCCATTACTGACACATTCGAGCTTACTATCAACACCGAAGGAGTCCTTCTTGAAAAACTGCTGGAAACGGCTCCATGGGACACTACGGAAGTTGATTTCACCAACACAAGAGATGCAGAAGATACTTCAGCTGTGGTTTCATCTACCGCAAGAGATGAGCTCACAGCCACAGCCGATTCCCTGCTCAAAACATAGCTACTTGTACCAATTACCGATGTTAACAATACTCCAGGAGATGACAGGTTGACCGACGACACTGCAGGTGATAAGGCTGTACTCTTAACCGTGGATAGTCCAACGCTAACGGAAGCAGATGACAAAGTACTTCTCACCAAGCTTCTCGAAACACTTGATTTGCGTATGGAGACTGAAGATGCAGCTAACAAAGATGAATCTCTTTCAAACACAGATATTCTCTGATCTGTTTCTACACTTGACATTCCTGACACAGCCGAGTAATCGCTAGTTAGGGAGCTTCTCAAAGAAAATGATCCGGACACCAAAGCTGACGATGATTCCAGCACCGAGGATTTTGACTGCAATACTGATTGACTTGGATCTAGTGACACACTAGGCCTTCCTGCAAACGATGACAAAGTACTTCCTGCCAGGCTCCTTGAAACAACTATTTGTGACACCGTTCCAGAAGAGGAGACCGAAGACAACTTCGATGTAGTCTCAAATACAGGGAGAGATGGCCTTGCTGAGAAAGATGATGAAATACTATCGACCAAATTCGTTACTACAATACTTAAACTCGATACTACCACAGAAGACAGAGAATACGAAACGGATGTGCTATCGATTATTGTTTTTCTGGATGTCACTGCCACGGATGTCCGGCCACTTTCCACTGGGCTACTTGAAACAGTTAATGTGGATATGACTTGTGAGGATGTAACTAGTGAAGATGGCACTGAAGGTAACACAGAAGTCCTTTCGACTGTTGCAAATCTCGAGCTTTCCGATACATATATTAAACTACTTGTCACTGAGCGGCTTAGACTCTCAGATGTTGCCTTCACTGCTTTAGATGAGTATAGCACAGACGACACTGACAACAAAACTGATGGGCTTGCCATTACTGACACATTCGAGCTTACAATCAACGCCGAAGGAGTCCTTCTTGAAAAACTGCTGGAAACGGCTCCATGGGACATTACGGAAGACGTTTGCACCAACACAAGAGATGCTGAAGATACTTCAGCTGTGGTTTCATCTACCGAAAGAGACGAGCTCACAGCCACATCCGGTTCCCTGCTCAAAACATAGCTACTTGTACCAATTATCGATGTTAACAATACTCCAGGAGATGACAGGTTCAACGATGACACTGCAGGTGATAAGGCTGTACTCTTAACCGTGGGTAATCCAATGCTAACGGAAGCAGATGACAAAGTACTTCTCACCAAGCTTCTCGAAACACTTGATTTGCGTATGGAGACTGAAGAAGCAGCTAACAAAGATGAATCTCTTTCGAACACAGAAAATGTCTGATCTGTTTCTAAACTTGACATTCCTGACACAGCCGAGTAATCGCTAGTTAGGGAGCTTCTCAAAGAAAATGATCCGGACACCAACGCTGACGATGATTCCAGCACCGAGGATTTTGACTGCAATACTGATTGACTTGGATCTAGTGACACACTAGGCCTTCCTGCAAACGATGACAAAGTACTTCCTGCCAGGCTCCTTGAAACAACTATTTGTGACACCGTTCCAGAAGAGGAGACCGAAGACAACTTCGATGTAGTCTCAAATACAGGGAGAGATGACCTTGCTGAGAAAGATGATGAAATACTATCGACCAATCTCGTTACAACAATACTTAAACTCGATACTACCACAGAAGACAGAGAATACGAAACGGATGTGCTATCGATTATTGTTTTTCTGGATGTCACTGCCACGGATGTCGGGCCACTTTCCACTGGGCTACTTGAAACAGTTAATGTGGATATGACTTGTGAGGATGTAACTAGCGAAGATAGCACTGAAGGTAAGACAGAAGTCCTTTCGACTATTGCCAATCTCGAGCTTTCCGACACATATATTAAACTACTTGTCACTGAGCGGCTTAGACTCTCAGATGTTGCCTTCACTGCTTTAGATGAGTATAGCACAGACGACACTGACAACAAAACTGATGGGCTTGCCATTACTGACACATTCGAGCTTACAATCAACGCCGAAGGAGTCCTTCTTGAAAAACTGCTGGAAACGGCTCCATGGGACACTACGGAAGACGTTTGCACCAACACAAGAGATGCAGAAGATACTTTAGCTGTGGTTTCATCTACCGCAAGAGACGAGCTCACAGCCACAGCCGATTCCCTGCTCAAAACATAGCTACTTGTACCAATTACCGATGTTAACAATACTCCAGGAGATGACAGGTTCACCGATGACACTGCAGGTGATAAGGCTGTACTGTTAACCGTGGATAATCCAACGCTAACGGAAGCAGACGACAAAGTACTTCTCACCACGCTTCTCGAAACACTTGATTTGCGTGTTGAGACTGAAGATGCAGCTAACAAAGATGAATCTCTTTCCAACACAGAAGTTGTCTGATCTGTTTCTACACTTGACATTCCTGACACAGCCAAGTAATCGCTAGTTAGGGAGCTTCTCAAAGAAAATGATCCGGACACCAAAGCTGACGATGATTCCAGCACCGAGGATTTTGACTGCAATACTGATTGACTTGGATCTAGTGACACACTAGGCCTTTCTGCAAAAGATGACAAAGTACTTCCTGCCAGGCTGCTTAAAACAACTATTTGTGACACCGTTCCCGAAGAGGACACTGAAGACGACTTCGATGTAGTCTCAAATACTGGGAGAGACGGCCTTGCTGTCAAAGATGACGAACTACTATTGACCAAGCTCCTTGAAACAATACTTAAACTCCATACTACCACAGAAGACAGAGAAGGCGAAATGGATGTGCTATCGATTATTGTTTTTCTGGATGTCACTGCCACGGATGTCGGGCCACTTTCCACTGGGCTACTTGAAACAGTTAATGTGGATATGACTTGTGAGGATGTAACTGGCGAAGATGGCGCTGAAGGTAAGACAGAAGTCCTTTCGACTATTGCCAATCTCGAGCTTTCCGACACATATATTAAACTACTTGTCACTGAGCGGCTTAGACTCTCAGATGTTGCCTTCACTGCTTTAGATGAGTATAGCACAGACGACACTGACAACAAAACTGATGGGCTTGCCATTACTGACACATTCGAGCTTACTATCAACACCGAAGGAGTCCTTCTTGAAAAACTGCTGGAAACGGCTCCATGGGACACTACGGAAGTTGATTTCACCAACACAAGAGATGCAGAAGATACTTCAGCTGTGGTGTCATCTACCGCAAGAGACGAGCTCACAGCCACAGCCGATTCCCTGCTCAAAACATAGCTACTTGTACCAATTACCGATGTTAACAATACTCCAGGAGATGACAGGTTCACCGATGACACTGCAGGTGATAAGGCTGTACTCTTAACCGTGGATAGTCCAACGCTAACGGAAGCAGATGACAAAGTACTTCTCACCACGCTTCTCGAAACACTTGATTTGCGTATGGAGACTGAAGATGCAGCTAACAAATCTCTTTCCAACACAGAAGTTGTCTGATCTGTTTGTACACTTGACATTCCTGACACAGCCGAGTAATCGCTAGTTAGGGAGCTTCTCAAAGAAAATGATCCGGACACCAAAGCTGACGATGATTCCAGCACCGAGGATTTTGACTGCAATACTGATTGACTTGGATCTAGTGACACACTAGGCCTTCCTGCAAACGATGACAAAGTACTTCCTGCCAGGCTCCTTGAAACAACTATTTGTGACACCGTTCCAGAAGAGGAGACCGAAGACAACTTCGATGTAGTCTCAAATACAGGGAGAGATGACCTTGCTGAGAAAGATGATGAAATACTATCGACCAATCTCGTTACAACAATACTTAAACTCGATACTACCACAGAAGACAGAGAATACGAAACGGATGTGCTATCGATTATTGTTTTTCTGGATGTCACTGCCACGGATGTCGGGCCACTTTCCACTGGGCTACTTGAAACAGTTAATGTGGATATGACTTGTGAGGATGTAACTAGCGAAGATGGCACTGAAGGTAAGACAGAAGTCCTTTCGACTATTGCCAATCTCGAGCTTTCCGACACATATATTAAACTACTTGTCACTGAGCGGCTTAGACTCTCAGATGTTGCCTTCACTGCTTTAGATGAGTATAGCACAGACGACACTGACAACAAAACTGATGGGCTTGCCATTACTGACACATTCGAGCTTACAATCAACGCCGAAGGAGTCCTTCTTGAAAAACTGCTGGAAACGGCTCCATGGGACACTACGGAAGACGTTTGCACCAACACAAGAGATGCAGAAGATACTTTAGCTGTGGTTTCATCTACCGCAAGAGACGAGCTCACAGCCACAGCCGATTCCCTGCTCAAAACATAGCTACTTGTACCAATTACCGATGTTAACAATACTCCAGGAGATGACAGGTTCACCGATGACACTGCAGGTGATAAGGCTGTACTGTTAACCGTGGATAATCCAACGCTAACGGAAGCAGACGACGAAGTACTTCTCACCACGCTTCTCGAAACACTTGATTTGCGTGTTGAGACTGAAGATGCAGCTAACAAAGATGAATCTCTTTCCAACACAGAAGTTGTCTGATCTGTTTCTACACTTGACATTCCTGACACAGCCAAGTAATCGCTAGTTAGGGAGCTTCTCAAAGAAAATGATCCGGACACCAAAGCTGACGATGATTCCAGCACCGAGGATTTTGACTGCAATACTGATTGACTTGGATCTAGTGACACACTAGGCCTTTCTGCAAAAGATGACAAAGTACTTCCTGCCAGGCTGCTTAAAACAACTATTTGTGACAACGTTCCAGAAGAGGACACTGAAGAGGACTTCGATGTAGTCTCAAATACTGGGAGAGACGGCCTTGCTGTCAAAGATGACGAACTACTATTGACCAAGCTCCTTGAAACAATACTTAAACTCCATACTACCACAGAAGACAGAGAAGGCGAAATGGATGTGCTATCGATTATTGTTTTTCTGGATGTCACTGCCACGGATGTCGGGCCACTTTCCACTGGGCTACTTGAAACAGTTAATGTGGATATGACTTGTGAGGATGTAACTGGCGAAGATGGCGCTGAAGGTAAGACAGAAGTCCTTTCGACTATTGCCAATCTCGAGCTTTCCGACACATATATTAAACTACTTCTCACTGAGCGGCTTAGACTCTCAGATGTTGCCTTCACTGCTTTAGATGAGTATAGCACAGACGACACTGACAACAAAACTGATGGGCTTGCCATTACTGACACATTCGAGCTTACTATCAACACCGAAGGAGTCCTTCTTGAAAAACTGCTGGAAACGGCTCCATGGGACACTACGGAAGTTGATTTCACCAACACAAGAGATGCAGAAGATACTTCAGCTGTGGTGTCATCTACCGCAAGAGACGAGCTCACAGCCACAGCCGATTCCCTGCCCAAAACATAGCTACTTGTACCAATTACCGATGTTAACAATACTCCAGGAGATGACAGGTTCACCGATGACACTGCAGGTGATAAGGCTGTACTCTTAACCGTGGATAGTCCAACGCTAACGGAAGCAGATGACAAAGTACTTCTCACCACGCTTCTCGAAACACTTGATTTGCGTATGGAGACTGAAGATGCAGCTAACAAATCTCTTTCCAACACAGAAGTTGTCTGATCTGTTTCTACACTTGACATTCCTGACACAGCCGAGTAATCGCTAGTTAGGGAGCTTCTCAAAGAAAATGATCCGGAAACCAAAGCTGACGATGATTCCAGCACCGAGGATTTTGACTGCAATACTGATTGACTTGGATCTAGTGACACACTAGGCCTTCCTGCAAACGATGACAAAGTAGTTCGTGCCAGGCTGCTTGAAACAACTGTTTGTGACACCGTTCCAGAAGAGGATACCGAAGACAACTTCGATGTAGTCTCAAATACAGGGAGAGATGGCCTTGCTGAGAAAGATGATGAAATATTATCGACCAAATTCGTTACAACAATACTTAAACTCGATACTACCACAGAAGACAGAGAATACGAAACGGATGTGCTATCGATTATTGTTTTTCTGGATGTCACTGCCACGGATGTCGGGCCACTTTCCACTGGGCTACTTGAAACAGTTAATGTGGATATGACTTGTGAGGATGAAACTAGCGAAGATGGCACTGAAGGTAAGACAGAAGTCCTTTCGACTATTGCCAATCTCGAGCTTTCCGAAACATATATTAAACTACTTGTCACTGAGCGGCTTAGACTCTCAGATGTTGCCTTCACTGCTTTAGATGAGTATAGCACAGACGACACTGACAACAAAACTGATGGGCTTGCCATTACTGACACATTCGAGCTTACAATCAACGCCGAAGGAGTCCTTCTTGAAAAACTGCTGGAAACGGCTCCATGGGACACTACGGAAGACGTTTGCACCAACACAAGAGATGCAGAAGATACTTCAGCTGTGGTTTCATCTACCGCAAGAGACGAGCTCACAGCCACAGCCGATTCCCTGCTCAAAACATAGCTACTTGTACCAATTATCGATATTAACAATATTCCAGGAGATGACAGGTTCACCGATGACACTGCAGGTGATAAGGCTGTACTCCTAACCGTGGGTAATCCAATGCTATCGGAAGCAGATGACAAAGTACTTCTCACCACGCTTCTCGAAACACTTGATTTGCGTATGGAGACTGAAGATGCAGCTAACAAAGATGAATCTCTTTCCAACACAGAAGTTGTCTGATCTGTTTCTACACTTGACATTCCTGACACAGCCAAGTAATCGCTAGTTAGGGAGCTTCTCAAAGAAAATGATCCGGACACCAAAGCTGACGATGATTCCAGCACCGAGGATTTTGACTGCAATACTGGTTGACTTGGATCTAGTGACACACTAGGCCTTCCTGCAAACGATGACAAAGTACTTCCTTCCAGGCTGCTTGAAACAACTATTTGTGACACTGTTCCAGAAGAGGAGACCGAAGACAACTTCGATGTAGTCTCAAATACCGGGAGAGACGGCCTTGCTGTGAAAGATGACGAACTACTATTGACCAAGCTCCTTGAAACAATACTTAAACTCGATACTACCACAGAAGACAGAGAAGGAAAAACGGACGTGCTATCGATTATTGTTTTTCTGGATATTACTGCCACGGATGTCGAGCCACTTTGCACTGGGCTACTTGAAACAGTTAATGTGGATATGACTTGTGAGGATGTAACTAGCGAAGATGGCGCTGAAGGTAAGACAGAAGTCCTTTCCACTATTGCCAATCTCGAGCTTTCCGACACATATATTAAACTGCTTCTCACTGAGCGGCTCAGACTCTCAGATGTTGCCTTCACTGCTTTAGATGAGTATAGCACAGACGACACTGACAACAAAACTGATGGGCTTGCCATTACTGACACATTCGAGCTTACTATCAACACCGAAGGAGTCCTTCTTGAAAAACTGCTGGTGCTGGAAACGGCTCCATGGGACACTACGGAAGTTGATTTCACCAACACAAGAGATGCAGAAGATACTTCAGCTGTGGTTTCATCTACCGCAAGAGATGAGCTCACAGCCACAGCCGATTCCCTGCTCAAAACATAGCTACTTGTACCAATTATCGATGTTAACAATACTCCAGGAGATGACAGGTTGACCGACGACACTGCAGGTGATAAGGCTGTACTCTTAACCGTGGATAGTCCAACGCTAACGGAAGCAGATGACAAAGTACTTCTCACCAAGCTTCTCGAAACACTTGATTTGCGTATGGAGACTGAAGATGCAGCTAACAAAGATGAATCTCTTTCAAACACAGATATTCTCTGATCTGTTTCTACACTTGACATTCCTGACACAGCCGAGTAATCGCTAGTTAGGGAGCTTCTCAAAGAAAATGATCCGGACACCAAAGCTGACGATGATTCCAGCACCGAGGATTTTGACTGCAATACTGATTGACTTGGATCTAGTGACACACTAGGCCTTCCTGCAAACGATGACAAAGTACTTCCTGCCAGGCTCCTTGAAACAACTATTTGTGACACCGTTCCAGAAGAGGAGACCGAAGACAACTTCGATGTAGTCTCAAATACAGGGAGAGATGGCCTTGCTGACAAAGATGATGAAATACTATCGACCAAATTCGTTACTACAATACTTAAACTCGATACTACCACAGACGACAGAGAATACGAAACGGATGTGCTATCGATTATTGTTTTTCTGGATGTCACTGCCACGGATGTCGGGCCACTTTCCACTGGGCTACTTGAAACAGTTAATGTGGATATGACTTGTGAGGATGTAACTAGTGAAGATGGCACTGAAGGTAACACAGAAGTCCTTTCGACTGTTGCCAATCTCGAGCTTTCCGATACATATATTAAACTACTTGTCACTGAGCGGCTTAGACTCTCAGATGTTGCCTTCACTGCTTTAGATGAGTATAGCACAGACGACACTGACAACAAAACTGATGGGCTTGCCATTACTGACACATTCGAGCTTACAATCAACGCCGAAGGAGTCCTTCTTGAAAAACTGCTGGAAACGGCTCCATGGGACATTACGGAAGACGTTTGCACCAACACAAGAGATGCAGAAGATACTTCAGCTGTGGTTTAATCTACCGAAAGAGACGAGCTCACAGCCACATCCGGTACCCTGCTCAAAACATAGCTACTTGTACCAATTATCGATGTTGACAATACTCCAGGAGATGACAGGTTCAACGATGACACTGCAGGTGATAAGGCTGTACTCTTAACCCTGGGTAATCCAATGCTAACGGAAGCAGATGACAAAGTACTTCTCACCACGCTTCTCGAAACACTTGATTTGCGTATGGAGACTGAAGATGCAGCTAACAAAGATGAATCTCTTTCCAACACAGAAAATGTCTGATCTGTTTCTACACTTGACATTCCTGACACAGCCGAGTAATCGCTAGTTAGGGAGCTTCTAAAAGAAAATGATCCGGACACCAAAGCTGACGATGATTCCAGCACCGAGGATTTTGACTGCAATACTGATTGACTTGGATCTAGTGACACACTAGGCCTTCCTGCAAACGATGACAAAGTACTTCCTGCCAGGCTCCTTGAAACAACTATTTGTGACACCGTTCCAGAAGAGGAGACCGAAGACAACTTCGATGTAGTCTCAAATACAGGGAGAGATGGCCTTGCTGACAAAGATGATGAAATACTATCGACCAAATTCGTTACTACAATACTTAAACTCGATACTACCACAGACGACAGAGAATACGAAACGGATGTGCTATCGATTATTGTTTTTCTGGATGTCACTGCCACGGATGTCGGGCCACTTTCCACTGGGCTACTTGAAACAGTTAATGTGGATATGACTTGTGAGGATGTAACTAGCGAAGATGGCACTGAAGGTAAGACAGAAGTCCTTTCCACTATTGCCAATCTCGAGCTTTCCGAAACATATATTAAACTACTTGTCACTGAGCGGCTTAGACTCTCAGATGTTGCCTTCACTGCTTTAGATGAGTATAGCACAGACGACACTGACAACAAAACTGATGGGCTTGCCATTACTGACACATTCGAGCTTACAATCAACGCCGAAGGAGTCCTTCTTGAAAAACTGCTGGAAACGGCTCCATGGGACACTACGGAAGACGTTTGCACCAACACAAGAGATGCAGAAGATACTTCAGCTGTGGTTTCATCTACCGCAAGAGACGAGCTCACAGCCACAGCCGATTCCCTGCTCAAAACATAGCTACTTGTACCAATTATCGATATTAACAATATTCCAGGAGATGACAGGTTCACCGATGACACTGCAGGTGAGAAGGCTGTACTCCTAACCGTGGGTAATCCAATGCTACCGGAAGCAGATGACAAAGTACTTCTCACCACGCTTCTCGAAACACTTGATTTGCGTATGGAGACTGAAGATGCAGCTAACAAAGATGAATCTCTTTCCAACACAGAAGTTGTCTGATCTGTTTCTACACTTGACATTCCTGACACAGCCAAGTAATCGCTAGCTAGGGAGCTTCTCAAAGAAAATGATCCGGACACCAAAGCTGACGATGATTCCAGCACCGAGGATTTTGACTGCAATACTGATTGACTTGGATCTAGTGACACACTAGGCCTTCCTGCAAACGATGACAAAGTACTTCCTGCCAGGCTGCTTGAAACAACTATTTGTGACACTGTTCCAGAAGAGGAGACCGAAGACAACTTCGATGTAGTCTCAAATACCGGGAGAGACGGCCTTGCTGTGAAAGATGACGAACTACTATTGACCAAGCTCCTTGAAACAATACTTAAACTCGATACTACCACAGAAGACAGAGAAGGCGAAACGGATGTGCTATCGATTATTGTTTTTCTGGATATTACTGCCACGGATGTCGAGCCACTTTGCACTGGGCTACTTGAAACAGTTAATGTGGATATGACTTGTGAGGATGTAACTAGCGAAGATGGCGCTGAAGGTAAGACAGAAGTCCTTTCCACTATTGCCAATCTCGAGCTTTCCGACACATATATTAAACTGCTTCTCACTGAGCGGCTCAGACTCTCAGATGTTGCCTTCACTGCTTTAGATGAGTATAGCACAGACGACACTGACAACAAAACTGATGGGCTTGCCATTACTGACACATTCGAGCTTACTATCAACACCGAAGGAGTCCTTCTTGAAAAACTGCTGGAAACGGCTCCATGGGACACTACGGAAGTTGATTTCACCAACACAAGAGATGCAGAAGATACTTCAGCTGTGGTTTCATCTACCGCAAGAGATGAGCTCACAGCCACAGCCGATTCCCTGCTCAAAACATAGCTACTTGTACCAATTACCGATGTTAACAATACTCCAGGAGATGACAGGTTGACCGACGACACTGCAGGTGATAAGGCTGTACTCTTAACCGTGGATAGTCCAACGCTAACGGAAGCAGATGACAAAGTACTTCTCACCAAGCTTCTCGAAACACTTGATTTGCGTATGGAGACTGAAGATGCAGCTAACAAAGATGAATCTCTTTCAAACACAGATATTCTCTGATCTGTTTCTACACTTGACATTCCTGACACAGCCGAGTAATCGCTAGTTAGGGAGCTTCTCAAAGAAAATGATCCGGACACCAAAGCTGACGATGATTCCAGCACCGAGGATTTTGACTGCAATACTGATTGACTTGGATCTAGTGACACACTAGGCCTTCCTGCAAACGATGACAAAGTACTTCCTGCCAGGCTCCTTGAAACAACTATTTGTGACACCGTTCCAGAAGAGGAGACCGAAGACAACTTCGATGTAGTCTCAAATACAGGGAGAGATGGCCTTGCTGAGAAAGATGATGAAATACTATCGACCAAATTCGTTACTACAATACTTAAACTCGATACTACCACAGACGACAGAGAATACGAAACGGATGTGCTATCGATTATTGTTTTTCTGGATGTCACTGCCACGGATGTCGGGCCACTTTCCACTGGGCTACTTGAAACAGTTAATGTGGATATGACTTGTGAGGATGTAACTAGTGAAGATGGCACTGAAGGTAACACAGAAGTCCTTTCGACTGTTGCCAATCTCGAGCTTTCCGATACATATATTAAACTACTTGTCACTGAGCGGCTTAGACTCTCAGATGTTGCCTTCACTGCTTTAGATGAGTATAGCACAGACGACACTGACAACAAAACTGATGGGCTTGCCATTACTGACACATTCGAGCTTACAATCAACGCCGAAGGAGTCCTTCTTGAAAAACTGCTGGAAACGGCTCCATGGGACATTACGGAAGACGTTTGCACCAACACAAGAGATGCTGAAGATACTTCAGCTGTGGTTTCATCTACCGAAAGAGACGAGCTCACAGCCACATCCGGTACCCTGCTCAAAACATAGCTACTTGTACCAATTATCGATGTTAACAATACTCCAGGAGATGACAGGTTCAACGATGACACTGCAGGTGATAAGGCTGTACTCTTAACCCTGGGCAATCCAATGCTAACGGAAGCAGATGACAAAGTACTTCTCACCACGCTTCTCGAAACACTTGATTTGCGTATGGAGACTGAAGATGCAGCTAACAAAGATGAATCTCTTTCCAACACAGAAAATGTCTGATCTGTTTCTACACTTGACATTCCTGACACAGCCGAGTAATCGCTAGTTAGGGAGCTTCTAAAAGAAAATGATCCGGACACCAAAGCTGACGATGATTCCAGCACCGAGGATTTTGACTGCAATACTGATTGACTTGGATCTAGTGACACACTAGGCCTTCCTGCAAACGATGACAAAGTACTTCCTGCCAGGCTCCTTGAAACAACTATTTGTGACACCGTTCCAGAAGAGGAGACCGAAGACAACTTCGATGTAGTCTCAAATACAGGGAGAGATGGCCTTGCTGAGAAAGATGATGAAATACTATCGACCAAATTCGTTACTACAATACTTAAACTCGATACTACCACAGACGACAGAGAATACGAAACGGATGTGCTATCGATTATTGTTTTTCTGGATGTCACTGCCACGGATGTCGGGCCACTTTCCACTGGGCTACTTGAAACAGTTAATGTGGATATGACTTGTGAGGATGTAACTAGCGAAGATGGCACTGAAGGTAAGACAGAAGTCCTTTCGACTATTGCCAATCTCGAGCTTTCCGAAACATATATTAAACTACTTGTCACTGAGCGGCTTAGACTCTCAGATGTTGCCTTCACTGCTTTAGATGAGTATAGCACAGACGACACTGACAACAAAACTGATGGGCTTGCCATTACTGACACATTCGAGCTTACAATCAACGCCGAAGGAGTCCTTCTTGAAAAACTGCTGGAAACGGCTCCATGGGACACTACGGAAGACGTTTGCACCAACACAAGAGATGCAGAAGATACTTCAGCTGTGGTTTCATCTACCGCAAGAGACGAGCTCACAGCCACAGCCGATTCCCTGCTCAAAACATAGCTACTTGTACCAATTATCGATATTAACAATATTCCAGGAGATGACAGGTTCACCGATGACACTGCAGGTGATAAGGCTGTACTCCTAAGCGTGGGTAATCCAATGCTACCGGAAGCAGATGACAAAGTACTTCTCACCAAGCTTCTCGAAACACTTGATTTGTGTATGGAGACTGAAGATGCAGCTAACAAAGATGAATCTCTTTCCAACACAGATATTCTCTGATCTGTTTCTACACTTGACATTCCTGACACAGCCAAGTAATCGCTAGTTAGGGAGCTTCTCAAAGAAAATGATCCGGACACCAAAGCTGACGATGATTCCAGCACCGAGGATTTTGACTGCAATACTGATTGACTTGGATCTAGTGACACACTAGGCCTTCCTGCAAACGATGACAAAGTACTTCCTGCCAGGCTGCTTGAAACAACTATTTGTGACACTGTTCCAGAAGAGGAGACCGAAGACAACTTCGATGTAGTCTCAAATACCGGGAGAGACGGCCTTGCTGTGAAAGATGACGAACTACTATTGACCAAGCTCCTTGAAACAATACTTAAACTCGATACTACCACAGAAGACAGAGAAGGCGAAACGGATGTGCTATCGATTATTGTTTTTCTGGATATTACTGCCACGGATGTCGAGCCACTTTGCACTGGGCTACTTGAAACAGTTAATGTGGATATGACTTGTGAGGATGTAACTAGCGAAGATGGCGCTGAAGGTAAGACAGAAGTCCTTTCCACTATTGCCAATCTCGAGCTTTCCGACACATATATTAAACTGCTTCTCACTGAGCGGCTCAGACTCTCAGATGTTGCCTTCACTGCTTTAGATGAGTATAGCACAGACGACACTGACAACAAAACTGATGGGCTTGCCATTACTGACACATTCGAGCTTACTATCAACACCGAAGGAGTCCTTCTTGAAAAACTGCTGGAAACGGCTCCATGGGACACTACGGAAGTTGATTTCACCAACACAAGAGATGCAGAAGATACTTCAGCTGTGGTTTCATCTACCGCAAGAGATGAGCTCACAGCCACAGCCGATTCCCTGCTCAAAACATAGCTACTTGTACCAATTACCGATGTTAACAATACTCCAGGAGATGACAGGTTGACCGACGACACTGCAGGTGATAAGGCTGTACTCTTAACCGTGGATAGTCCAACGCTAACGGAAGCAGATGACAAAGTACTTCTCACCAAGCTTCTCGAAACACTTGATTTGCGTATGGAGACTGAAGATGCAGCTAACAAAGATGAATCTCTTTCAAACACAGATATTCTCTGATCTGTTTCTACACTTGACATTCCTGACACAGCCGAGTAATCGCTAGTTAGGGAGCTTCTCAAAGAAAATGATCCGGACACCAAAGCTGACGATGATTCCAGCACCGAGGATTTTGACTGCAATACTGATTGACTTGGATCTAGTGACACACTAGGCCTTCCTGCAAACGATGACAAAGTACTTCCTGCCAGGCTCCTTGAAACAACTATTTGTGACACCGTTCCAGAAGAGGAGACCGAAGACAACTTCGATGTAGTCTCAAATACAGGGAGAGATGGCCTTGCTGAGAAAGATGATGAAATACTATCGACCAAATTCGTTACTACAATACTTAAACTCGATACTACCACAGACGACAGAGAATACGAAACGGATGTGCTATCGATTATTGTTTTTCTGGATGTCACTGCCACGGATGTCGGGCCACTTTCCACTGGGCTACTTGAAACAGTTAATGTGGATATGACTTGTGAGGATGTAACTAGTGAAGATGGCACTGAAGGTAACACAGAAGTCCTTTCGACTGTTGCCAATCTCGAGCTTTCCGATACATATATTAAACTACTTGTCACTGAGCGGCTTAGACTCTCAGATGTTGCCTTCACTGCTTTAGATGAGTATAGCACAGACGACACTGACAACAAAACTGATGGGCTTGCCATTACTGACACATTCGAGCTTACAATCAACGCCGAAGGAGTCCTTCTTGAAAAACTGCTGGAAACGGCTCCATGGGACATTACGGAAGACGTTTGCACCAACACAAGAGATGCTGAAGATACTTCAGCTGTGGTTTCATCTACCGAAAGAGACGAGCTCACAGCCACATCCGGTACCCTGCTCAAAACATAGCTACTTGTACCAATTATCGATGTTAACAATACTCCAGGAGATGACAGGTTCAACGATGACACTGCAGGTGATAAGGCTGTACTCTTAACCCTGGGCAATCCAATGCTAACGGAAGCAGATGACAAAGTACTTCTCACCACGCTTCTCGAAACACTTGATTTGCGTATGGAGACTGAAGATGCAGCTAACAAAGATGAATCTCTTTCCAACACAGAAAATGTCTGATCTGTTTCTACACTTGACATTCCTGACACAGCCGAGTAATCGCTAGTTAGGGAGCTTCTAAAAGAAAATGATCCGGACACCAAAGCTGACGATGATTCCAGCACCGAGGATTTTGACTGCAATACTGATTGACTTGGATCTAGTGACACACTAGGCCTTCCTGCAAACGATGACAAAGTACTTCCTGCCAGGCTCCTTGAAACAACTATTTGTGACACCGTTCCAGAAGAGGAGACCGAAGACAACTTCGATGTAGTCTCAAATACAGGGAGAGATGGCCTTGCTGAGAAAGATGATGAAATACTATCGACCAAATTCGTTACTACAATACTTAAACTCGATACTACCACAGACGACAGAGAATACGAAACGGATGTGCTATCGATTATTGTTTTTCTGGATGTCACTGCCACGGATGTCGGGCCACTTTCCACTGGGCTACTTGAAACAGTTAATGTGGATATGACTTGTGAGGATGTAACTAGCGAAGATGGCACTGAAGGTAAGACAGAAGTCCTTTCGACTATTGCCAATCTCGAGCTTTCCGAAACATATATTAAACTACTTGTCACTGAGCGGCTTAGACTCTCAGATGTTGCCTTCACTGCTTTAGATGAGTATAGCACAGACGACACTGACAACAAAACTGATGGGCTTGCCATTACTGACACATTCGAGCTTACAATCAACGCCGAAGGAGTCCTTCTTGAAAAACTGCTGGAAACGGCTCCATGGGACACTACGGAAGACGTTTGCACCAACACAAGAGATGCAGAAGATACTTCAGCTGTGGTTTCATCTACCGCAAGAGACGAGCTCACAGCCACAGCCGATTCCCTGCTCAAAACATAGCTACTTGTACCAATTATCGATATTAACAATATTCCAGGAGATGACAGGTTCACCGATGACACTGCAGGTGATAAGGCTGTACTCCTAAGCGTGGGTAATCCAATGCTACCGGAAGCAGATGACAAAGTACTTCTCACCAAGCTTCTCGAAACACTTGATTTGTGTATGGAGACTGAAGATGCAGCTAACAAAGATGAATCTCTTTCCAACACAGATATTCTCTGATCTGTTTCTACACTTGACATTCCTGACACAGCCAAGTAATCGCTAGTTAGGGAGCTTCTCAAAGAAAATGATCCGGACACCAAAGCTGACGATGATTCCAGCACCGAGGATTTTGACTGCAATACTGATTGACTTGGATCTAGTGACACACTAGGCCTTCCTGCAAACGATGACAAAGTACTTCCTGCCAGGCTGCTTGAAACAACTATTTGTGACACTGTTCCAGAAGAGGAGACCGAAGACAACTTCGATGTAGTCTCAAATACCGGGAGAGACGGCCTTGCTGTGAAAGATGACGAACTACTATTGACCAAGCTCCTTGAAACAATACTTAAACTCGATACTACCACAGAAGACAGAGAAGGCGAAACGGATGTGCTATCGATTATTGTTTTTCTGGATATTACTGCCACGGATGTCGAGCCACTTTGCACTGGGCTACTTGAAACAGTTAATGTGGATATGACTTGTGAGGATGTAACTAGCGAAGATGGCGCTGAAGGTAAGACAGAAGTCCTTTCCACTATTGCCAATCTCGAGCTTTCCGACACATATATTAAACTGCTTCTCACTGAGCGGCTCAGACTCTCAGATGTTGCCTTCACTGCTTTAGATGAGTATAGCACAGACGACACTGACAACAAAACTGATGGGCTTGCCATTACTGACACATTCGAGCTTACTATCAACACCGAAGGAGTCCTTCTTGAAAAAATGCTGGAAACGGCTCCATGGGACACTACGGAAGTTGATTTCACCAACACAAGAGATGCAGAAGATACTTCAGCTGTGGTTTCATCTACCGCAAGAGATGAGCTCACAGCCACAGCCGATTCCCTGCTCAAAACATAGCTACTTGTACCAATTACCGATGTTAACAATACTCCAGGAGATGAAAGGTTGACCGACGACACTGCAGGTGATAAGGCTGTACTCTTAACCGTGGATAGTCCAACGCTAACGGAAGCAGATGACAAAGTACTTCTCACCAAGCTTCTCGAAACACTTGATTTGCGTATGGAGACTGAAGATGCAGCTAACAAAGATGAATCTCTTTCAAACAAAGAAGTTCTCTGATCTGTTTCTACACTTGACATTCCTGACACAGCCGAGTAATCGCTAGTTAGGGAGCTTCTCAAAGAAAATGATCCGGACACCAAAGCTGACGATGATTCCAGCACCGAGGATTTTGACTGCAATACTGATTGACTTGGATCTAGTGACACACTAGGCCTTCCTGCAAACGATGACAAAGTACTTCCTGCCAGGCTCCTTGAAACAACTATTTGTGACACCGTTCCAGAAGAGGAGACCGAAGACAACTTCGATGTAGTCTCAAATACAGGGAGAGATGGCCTTGCTGAGAAAGAAGATGAAATACTATCGACCAAATTCGTTACTACAATACTTAAACTCGATACTACCACAGACGACAGAGAATACGAAACGGATGTGCTATCGATTATTGTTTTTCTGGATGTCACTGCCACGGATGTCCGGCCACTTTCCACTGGGCTACTTGAAACAGTTAATGTGGATATGACTTGTGAGGATGTAACTAGTGAAGATGGCACTGAAGGTAACACAGAAGTCCTTTCGACTGTTGCGAATCTCGAGCTTTCCGATACATATATTAAACTACTTGTCACTGAGCGGCTTAGACTCTCAGATGTTGCCTTCACTGCTTTAGATGAGTATAGCACAGACGACACTGACAACAAAACTGATGGGCTTGCCATTACTGACACATTCGAGCTTACAATCAACGCCGAAGGAGTCCTTCTTGAAAAACTGCTGGAAACGGCTCCATGGGACATTACGGAAGACGTTTGCACCAACACAAGAGATGCTGAAGATACTTCAGCTGTGGTTTCATCTACCGAAAGAGACGAGCTCACAGCCACATCCGGTTCCCTGCTCAAAACATAGCTACTTGTACCAATTATCGATGTTAACAATACTCCAGGAGATGACAGGTTCAACGATGACACTGCAGGTGATAAGGCTGTACTCTTAACCCTGGGTAATCCAATGCTAACGGAAGCAGATGACAAAGTACTTCTCACCACGCTTCTCGAAACACTTGATTTGCGTATGGAGACTGAAGATGCAGCTAACAAAGATGAATCTCTTTCCAACACAGAAAATGTGTGATCTGTTTCTAAACTTGACATTCCTGACACAGCCGAGTAATCGCTAGTTAGGGAGCTTCTCAAAGAAAATGATCTGGACACCAACGCTGACGATGATTCCAGCACCGAGGATTTTGACTGCAATACTGATTGACTTGGATCTAGTGACACACTAGGCCTTCCTGCAAACGATGACAAAGTACTTCCTGCCAGGCTCCTTGAAACAACTATTTGTGACACCGTTCCAGAAGAGGAGACCGAAGACAACTTCGATGTAGTCTCAAATACAGGGAGAGATGGCCTTGCTGAGAAAGATGATGAAATACTATCGACCAATCTCGTTACAACAATACTTAAACTCGATACTACCACAGAAGACAGAGAATACGAAACGGATGTGCTATCGATTATTGTTTTTCTGGATGTCACTGCCACGGATGTCGGGCCACTTTCCACTGGGCTACTTGAAACAGTTAATGTGGATATGACTTGTGAGGATGTAACTAGCGAAGATGGCACTGAAGGTAAGACAGAAGTCCTTTCGACTATTGCCAATCTCGAGCTTTCCGACACATATATTAAACTACTTGTCACTGAGCGGCTTAGACTCTCAGATGTTGCCTTCACTGCTTTAGATGAGTATAGCACAGACGACACTGACAACAAAACTGATGGGCTTGCCATTACTGACACATTCGAGCTTACAATCAACGCCGAAGGAGTCCTTCTTGAAAAACTGCTGGAAACGGCTCCATGGGACACTACGGAAGACGTTTGCACCAACACAAGAGATGCAGAAGATACTTCAGCTGTGGTTTCATCTACCGCAAGAGACGAGCTCACAGCCACAGCCGATTCCCTGCTCAAAACATAGCTACTTGTACCAATTACCGATGTTAACAATACTCCAGGAGATGACAGGTTCACCGATGACACTGCAGGTGATAAGGCTGTACTGTTAACCGTGGATAATCCAACGCTAACGGAAGCAGACGACGAAGTACTTCTCACCACGCTTCTCGAAACACTTGATTTGCGTGTTGAGACTGAAGATGCAGCTAACAAAGATGAATCTCTTTCCAACACAGAAGTTGTCTGATCTGTTTCTACACTTGACATTCCTGACACAGCCAAGTAATCGCTAGTTAGGGAGCTTCTCAAAGAAAATGATCCGGACACCAAAGCTGACGATGATTCCAGCACCGAGGATTTTGACTGCAATACTGATTGACTTGGATCTAGTGACACACTAGGCCTTTCTGCAAAAGATGACAAAGTACTTCCTGCCAGGCTGCTTAAAACAACTATTTGTGACACCGTTCCAGAAGAGGACACTGAAGAGGACTTCGATGTAGTCTCAAATACTGGGAGAGACGGCCTTGCTGAAAAAGATGACGAACTACTATTGACCAAGCTCCTTGAAACAATACTTAAACTCCATACTACCACAGAAGACAGAGAAGGCGAAATGGATGTGCTATCGATTATTGTTTTTCTGGATGTCACTGCCACGGATGTCGGGCCACTTTCCACTGGGCTACTTGAAACAGTTAATGTGGATATGACTTGTGAGGATGTAACTGGCGAAGATGGCGCTGAAGGTAAGACAGAAGTCCTTTCGACTATTGCCAATCTCGAGCTTTCCGACACATATATTAAACTACTTCTCACTGAGCGGCTTAGACTCTCAGATGTTGCCTTCACTGCTTTAGATGAGTATAGCACAGACGACACTGACAACAAAACTGATGGGCTTGCCATTACTGACACATTCGAGCTTACTATCAACACCGAAGGAGTCCTTCTTGAAAAACTGCTGGAAACGGCTCCATGGGACACTACGGAAGTTGATTTCACCAACACAAGAGATGCTGAAGATACTTCAGCTGTGGTGTCATCTACCGCAAGAGACGAGCTCACAGCCACAGCCGATTCCCTGCCCAAAACATAGCTACTTGTACCAATTACCGATGTTAACAATACTCCAGGAGTTGACAGGTTCACCGATGACGCTGCAGGTGATAAGGCTGTACTCTTAACCGTGGATAGTCCAACGCTAACGGAAGCAGATGACAAAGTACTTCTCACCACGCTTCTCGAAACACTTGATTTGCGTATGGAGACTGAAGATGCAGCTAACAAATCTCTTTCCAACACAGAAGTTGTCTGATCTGTTTCTACACTTGACATTCCTGACACAGCCGAGTAATCGCTAGTTAGGGAGCTTCTCAAAGAAAATGATCCGGAAACCAAAGCTGACGATGATTCCAGCACCGAGGATTTTGACTGCAATACTGATTGACTTG
This sequence comes from Montipora capitata, assembly GCA_949126865.1. Taxonomy (NCBI): domain Eukaryota; kingdom Metazoa; phylum Cnidaria; class Anthozoa; order Scleractinia; family Acroporidae; genus Montipora; species Montipora capitata. Next base: position 3,021,757 of record OX421451.1, read on the forward strand.
GATCTAGTGACACACTAGGCCTTCCTGCAAACGATGACAAAGTAGTTCGTGCCAGGCTGCTTGAAACAACTGTTTGTGACACCGTTCCAGAAGAGGATATCGAAGACAACTTCGATGTAGTCTCAAATACAGGGAGAGATGGCCTTGCTGACAAAGATGATGAAATATTATCGACCAAATTCGTTACAACAATACTTAAACTCGATACTACCACAGAAGACAGAGAATACGAAACGGATGTGCTATCGATTATTGTTTTTCTGGATGTCACTGCCACGGATGTCGGGCCACTTTCCACTGGGCTACTTAAAACAGTTAATGTGGATATGACTTGTGAGGATGAAACTAGCGAAGATGGCACTGAAGGTAAGACAGAAGTCCTTTCGACTATTGCCAATCTCGAGCTTTCCGAAACATATATTAAACTACTTGTCACTGAGCGGCTTAGACTCTCAGATGTTGCCTTCACTGCTTTAGATGAGTATAGCACAGACGACACTGACAACAAAACTGATGGGCTTGCCATTACTGACACATTCGAGCTTACAATCAACGCCGAAGGAGTCCTTCTTGAAAAACTGCTGGAAACGGCTCCATGGGACACTACGGAAGACGTTTGCACCAACACAAGAGATGCAGAAGATACTTCAGCTGTGGTTTCATCTACCGCAAGAGACGAGCTCACAGCCACAGCCGATTCCCTGCTCAAAACATAGCTACTTGTACCAATTATCGATGTTAACAATATTCCAGGAGATGACAGGTTCACCGATGACACTGCAGGTGATAAGGCTGTACTCCTAACCGTGGGTAATCCAATGCTACCGGAAGCAGATGACAAAGTACTTCTCACCACGCTTCTCGAAACACTTGATTTGCGTATGGAGACTGAAGATGCAGCTAACAAAGATGAATCTCTTTCCAACACAGAAGTTGTCTGATCTGTTTCTACACTTGACATTCCTGACACAGCCAAGTAATCGCTAGTTAGGGAGCTTCTCAAAGAAAATGATCCGGACACCAAAGCTGACGATGATTCCAGCACCGAGGATTTTGACTGCAATACTGATTGACTTGGATCTAGTGACACACTAGGCCTTCCTGCAAACGATGACAAAGTACTTCCTGCCAGGCTGCTTGAAACAACTATTTGTGACACCGTTCCAGAAGAGGAGACCGAAGACAACTTCGATGTAGTCTCAAATACCGGGAGAGACGGCCTTGCTGTGAAAGATGACGAACTACTATTGACCAAGCTCCTTGAAACAATACTTAAACTCGATACTACCACAGAAGACAGAGAAGGCGAAATGGATGTGCTATCGATTATTGTTTTTCTGGATATTACTGCCACGGATGTCGGGCCACTTTGCACTGGGCTACTTGAAACAGTTAATGTGGATATGACTTGTGAGGATGTAACTAGCGAAGATGGCGCTGAAGGTAAGACAGAAGTCCTTTCCACTATTGCCAATCTCGAGCTTTCCGACACATATATTAAACTGCTTCTCACTGAGCGGCTCAGACTCTCAGATGTTGCCTTCACTGCTTTAGATGAGTATAGCACAGACGACACTGACAACAAAACTGATGGGCTTGCCATTACTGACACATTCGAGCTTACTATCAACACCGAAGGAGTCCTTCTTGAAAAACTGCTGGAAACGGCTCCATGGGACACTACGGAAGTTGATTTCACCAACACAAGAGATGCAGAAGATACTTCAGCTGTGGTTTCATCTACCGCAAGAGATGAGCTCACAGCCACAGCCGATTCCCTGCTCAAAACATAGCTACTTGTACCAATTATCGATGTTAACAATACTCCAGGAGATGACAGGTTCAACGATGACACTGCAGGTGATAAGGCTGTACTCTTAACCCTGGGTAATCCAATGCTAACGGAAGCAGATGACAAAGTACTTCTCACCACGCTTCTCGAAACACTTGATTTGCGTATGGAGACTGAAGATGCAGCTAACAAAGATGAATCTCTTTCCAACACAGAAAATGTCTGATCTGTTTCTACACTTGACATTCCTGACACAGCCGAGTAATCGCTAGTTAGGGAGCTTCTCAAAGAAAATGATGCGGACACCAAAGCTGACGATGATTCCAGCACCGAGGATTTTGACTGCAATACTGATTGACTTGGATCTAGTGACACACTAGGCCTTCCTGCAAACGATGACAAAGTACTTCCTGCCAGGCTCCTTGAAACAACTATTTGTGACACCGTTCCAGAAGAGGAGACCGAAGACAACTTCGATGTAGTCTCAAATACAGGGAGAGATGGCCTTCCAGACAAAGATGATGAAATACTATCGACCAAACTCGTTGAAACAATACTTAAACTCGATACTACCACAGAAGACAGAGAATACGAAACGGATGTGCTATCGATTATTGTTTTTCTGGATGTCACTGCCACGGATGTCGGGCCACTTTGCACTGGGCTACTTGAAACAGTTAATGTGGATATGACTTGTGAGGATGTAACTAGCGAAGATGGCACTGAAGGTAAGACAGAAGTCCTTTCGACTATTGCCAATCTCGAGCTTTCCGAAACATATATTAAACTACTTGTCACTGAGTGGCTTAGACTCTCAGATGTTGCCTTCACTGCTTTAGATGAGTATAGCACAGACGACACTGACAACAAAACTGATGGGCTTGCCATTACTGACACATTCGAGCTTACAAGCAACGACGAAGGAGTCCTTCTTGAAAAACTGCTGGAAACGGCTCCATGGGACACTACGGAAGACGTTTGCACCAACACAAGAGATGCAGAAGATACTTCAGCTGTGGTTTCATCTACCGCAAGAGACGAGCTCACAGCCACAGCCGATTCCCTGCTCAAAACATAGCTACTTGTACCAATTATCGATGTTAACAATATTCCAGGAGATGACAGGTTCACCGATGACACTGCAGGTGATAAGGCTGTACTCCTAAGCGTGGGTAATCCAATGCTACCGGAAGCAGATGACAAAGTACTTCTCACCACGCTTCTCAAAACACTTGATTTGCGTATGGAGACTGAAGATGCAGCTAACAAAGATGAATCTCTTTCCAACACAGAAAATGTCTGATCTGTTTCTACACTTGACATTCCTGACACAGCCAAGTAATTGCTAGTTAGGGAGCTTCTCAAAGAAAATGATCCGGACACCAAAGCTGACGATGATTCCAGCACCGAGGATTTTGACTGCAATACTGATTGACTTGGATCTAGTGACGCACTAGGCTTTCCTGCAAACGATGACAAAGTACTTCCTGCCAGGCTGCTTGAAACAACTATTTGTGACACCGTTCCAGAAGAGGAGACCGAAGACAACTTCGATGTAGTCTCAAATACCGGGAGAGACGGCCTTGCTGTGAAAGATGACAAACTACTATTGACCAAGCTCCTTGAAACAATACTTAAACTCGATACTACCACAGAATACAGAGAAGGCGAAATGGATGTGCTATCGATTATTGTTTTTCTGGATATTACTGCCACGGATGTCGGGCCACTTTGCACTGGGCTACTTGAAACAGTTAATGTGGATATGATTTGTGAGGATGTAACTAGCGAAGATGGCGCTGAAGGTAAGACAGAAGTCCTTTCCACTATTGCCAATCTCGAGCTTTCCGACACATATATTAAACTGCTTCTCACTGAGCGGCTCAGACTCTCAGATGTTGCCTTCACTGCTTTAGATGAGTATAGCACAGACGACACTGACAACAAAACTGATGGGCTTGCCATTACTGACACATTCGAGCTTACTATCAACACCGAAGGAGTCCTTCTTGAAAAACTGCTGGAAACGGCTCCATGGGACACTACGGCAGTTGATTTCACCAACACAAGAGATGCAGAAGATACTTCAGCTGTGGTTTCATCTACCGCAAGAGATGAGCTCACAGCCACAGCCGATTCCCTGCTCAAAACATAGCTACTTGTACCAATCACCGATGTTAACAATACTCCAGGAGATGACAGGTTGACCGACGACACTGCAGGTGATAAGGCTGTACTCTTAACCGTGGATAGTCCAACGCTAACGGAAGCAGATGACAAAGTACTTCTCACCACGCTTCTCGAAACACTTGATTTGCGTATGGAGACTGAAGATGCAGCTAACAAAGATGAATCTCTTTCCAACACAGAAGTTGTCTGATCTGTTTCTACACTTGACATTCCTGACACAGCCGAGTAATCGCTAGTTAGGGAGCTTCTCAAAGAAAATGATCCGGACACCAAAGCTGACGATGATTCCAGCACCGAGGATTTTGACTGCAATACTGATTGACTTGGATCTAGTGACACACCAGGCCTTCCTGCAAACGATGACAAAGTACTTCCTGCCAGGCTGCTTGAAACAACTGTTTGTGACACCGTTCCAGAAGAGGAGACCGAAGACAACTTCGATGTAGTCTCAAATACAGGGAGAGATGGCCTTGCTGACAAAGATGATGAAATACTATCGACCAAACTCGTTACAACAATACTTAAACTCGATACTACCACAGAAGACAGAGAAGGCGAAATGGATGTGCTATCGATTATTGTTTTTCCGGATGTGACTGCCACGGATGTCGGGCCACTTTGCACTGGGCTACTTGAAACAGTTAATGTGGATATGACTTGTGAGGATGTAACTAGCGAAGATGGCGCCGAAGGAAAGACAGAAGTCCTTTCCACTATTGCCAATCTCGAGCTTTCCGACACATATATTAAACTACTTCTCACTGTGCGGTTTAGACTCTCAGATGTTGCCTTTACTGCTTTAGATGAGTATAGCACAGACGACACTGACAACAAAACTGATGGGCTTGCCATTACTGACACATTCGAGCTTACTATCAACACCGAAGGAGTCCTTCTTGAAAAACTGCTGGAAACGGCTCGATGGGACACTACAGAAGTTGATTTTACCAACACAAGAGATGCAGAAGATACTTCAGCTGTGGTTTCATCTACCGCAAGAGACGAGCTCACAGCCACAGCCAATTCCCTGCTCAAAACATAGCTACTTGTACCAATTATCGATGTTAACAATACTCCAGGAGATGACAGGTTCACCGATGACACTGCAGGTGATAAGGCTGTACTCTTAACCGTGGGTAATCCAATGCTAACGGAAGCAGATGACAAAGTACTTCTCTCCACGCTTCTGGAAACACTTGAATTGCGTATGGAGAGTGAAGATGCAGCTAACAAAGATGAATCTCTTTCCAACACAGAAAATGTCTCATCTGTTTCTACACTTGACATTCCTGACACAGCCGAGTAATCGCTAGTTAGGGAGCTTCTCAAAGAAAATGATCTGGACACCAAAGCTGACGATGATTCCAGCACCGAGGATTTTGACTGCAATACTGATTGACTTGGATCTAGTGACACACTAGGCCTTCCTGCAAACGATGACAAAGTACTTCCTGCCAGGCTCCTTGAAACAACTATTTGTGTCACCGTTCCAGAAGAGGACACGGAAGACGACTTCGATGTAGTCTCAAATACTGGGAGAGACGGCCTTGCTGTCAAAGATGACAAACTACTATTGACCAAGCTCCTTGAAACAATACTTAAACTCGATACTACCACAGAAGACAGAGAAGGCGAAATGGATGTGCTATAGATTATTCTCTTTCTGGATGTCACTGGCAAGGATTTCGGGCCACTTTCCATGGGGCTAGTTGTAACAGCTAATGTGGATATGACTTGTGAGGATGTAACTAGCAAAGATGGTGCTGAAGGTGAGACAGAAGTCCTTTCGGCTATTGCCAATCTCGAGCTTTCCGACACATAGATTAAACTACTTGTCACTGAGCGGCTTAGACTCTCAGATGTTGCCTTCACTGCTTTAGATGAGTATAACAGAGACGACACTGACAACAAAGCTGATGGGCTTGCAATTACTGACACGTTCGAGCTTACTATCAACGACGAAGGAGTCCGTCTTAAAAAACTGCTGGAAACGGCTCTATGGGACACTACGGAAGACGATTGCACCAACACAAGATGTGCCGAAGATACTTCAGCTGTGGTTTCATCTACCGCAAGAGACGAGCTCACAGCCACAGCCGATTCCCTGCTCAAAACATAGCTACTTGTACCAATTACCGATGTTAACAATACTCCAGGAGATGACAGGTTCACCAATGACACTGCAGGTGATAAGGCTGTACTCTTAACCGTAGATAGTCCAACGCTAACGGAGGCAGATGACAAAGTACTTCTCACCACGCTTCTCAAAACACTTGATTTGCGTATGGAGACTGAAGATGCAGCAAACAAAGATGAATCTCTTTCCAACACAGAAGTTGTCTGATCTTTTTCTACACTTGACATTCCTGACACAGCCGAGTAATCGCTAGTTAGGGAGCTTCCCAAAGAAAATGATCCGGACACCAAAGCTGACGATGATTCCAGCACCGAGGATTTTGACTGCAATACTGATTGACTTGGATCTAGTGACACACTAGGCCTTCCTGCAAACGATGACAAAGTACTTCCTGCCAGGGTGCTTGAAACAACTATTTGTGACACCGTTCCAGAAGAGGAGACCAAAGAGAACTTCGATGTAGTCTCAAATACTGGGAGAGATGGCCTTGCTGACAAAGATGATGAACTACTGTTGACCAAGCTTCTTGAAACAATACTTAAACTCGATACTACCACAGGAGATGACTCTACCACAGAGGACAGAGAAGGTGAAATGGATGTACTATCGATTAGTCCCCTTCTGGATGTCACTGCCACGGATGTCGGGCCACTTTCCACTGGGCTACTTGAAACAGTCAATGTGGATATGACTTCTGAGGATGTAACTAGTGAAGATGGCGCTGAAGGTAAGACAGAAGTCCTTTCGACTATTGCCAATCTCGAGCTTTCCGACACATATATGAAACTACTTTTCCGTGAGTGGCTTAGACTCTCAGATGTTGTCTTGACTGCTTTAGATGAGTATAGCACAGACGACACTGACAACAAAACTGATGGGCTTGCAATTACTGACACATTCGAGCTTACTATCAACAACGAAGGAGTCCTTCTTGAAAAACTGCTGGAAACGGCTCCATGGGACACTATGGAAGACGATTGCACCAACACAAGAGAGGCTGAAGATACTTTGGCTCTGGTTTGATGTACTGCAAGAGGCGATCTCCCAGCCACAACTGATTCCCTGATTAACAGATAGCTACTTGTACCAATTATTGATGTTAAGGATACTCCAGGAGATGACAGGTTTACCGATGACACTTCAGGTGATAAGGTTGTACTCTCAACAGTGGATAGCCCGACGCTAACGACAGCAGATGAGGAAGTACTTCTCACCACGCGTCTTTTTGTGGGGAAGTCTGTTGATGAACTGGAAGAGTGTTCAGTAGGTCTTATACGTGATTCTGATTTGGAACCGTTTTCGTGAGGAATAGTGATTGAAGATGTCGTTACGCCTGAATTTGCATCTAAGACTGCTGTTTCTTCCAACGTTGTTTTGAGCATCTGAAAGCCAGTGGTGGATCCTAGCTGCAAGTCTGAGGTTCCACGAACCGTGCTTGGGAAGCCAACGATGAGTATTCCCTTCCATAAAAAGCAAAGCAAGGAACATTGGAAAACCGGCCAGAGCTCTAAAAAGTAAAGTAAAAATTGTATCGGCTTTCCTGATGTTTGCACTTTCTTCTTCCAGTTGATCCTTTTTTTTGGTAAAGAACTGGAACGCGCATTGTATAGGCGCCTTTTGTGGTTAAAGAAGTTAATAAATAATTACTTAATTGACCACTCCCTACGGGGGCTTTTCATGGTTAACGAAACAACAGAACAGGACAACTTTTAAAAATCCCAACTGGCCTGAGGCAAACCTGGGGTCAATTTAATAAAACTTTTACACGTGTAATTTACAATTGTAGCCATTGTTTTAGAGTCTGAGAACAATAGCTACACTTGTAAATTACACGTGTAAAAGTTTTATTTAATTGACCCCAGTTGTCCTTTTACAAGTGCAGCCTAGAGGGTGAGCCAGGTATTACCAGGAAAAACTTCAGCTAGTGGTCAGATTGGGTCTGGAGGCCGAGAACTCCGAATTCTTAGTCAAGCGCCCAAACCATGCGGCCACGCCGCCTCCTGCGTCTCAAGTCTCAAGATATGATATTAAATCAGACTCGAACTGATGACCTCTGTGATACCTCAGCAATGCTCTGTGAACGGAGTTGTGTTGCTACACCTGTTTGAAAGCAGGTAAATGTCCCCGGCCTCGTCCTCACCTCCCGCGAAACCGCGTTGATAGGCATGAAACGTTAGGAAATTACCCTCAAATAGCGGTCATAAGGCTTCCAAATTTTCTAACAGGAAGCTTAAAATTTGGAATAAACAGTTTCATCGTTTAGGGAAGTTCAAGCGAATTTTATGGACCTGGATATAGCATAGAAAAATCCAGACGATGGCGCAGCATCACTTTATGGTGTAAAATTACGCCAACAATGATTCAAAAGCATAACATGCGAAGTTGCAAATATAACTAAAATCTAAAATTTAAATAAACAACACGTTAGTATTAATAAACAAAACGATTTGGCGGTTTCATTTAAGTCTTAAGAAAAAACGCCCTCGTCAGACTTACGATTAATTTAAAGATATTCCTGGAAGTAAAATAAAGTTAAGAGATAGGATCGTGTTGTAAGGAAGGCTACTTTAAGTCGCGCTCAAGAGGGGAGGTGGCCGAATTCAGCAACCAAAAAGATCCTTCGCACAATTTACTTTGTGAAGTAGTATAAACGCTTTATATATCGGCTCCCTTATACAAATTTACTTTTCAAGTCAGTCTCCCATTTTGCCAACAGCTTATATGTGTATGAACGCTTGACTTTTAGACTCCCCTACAAGATGTGAGGATTTCAAGCTCTAAGTTTTGGCATGAACACAATGCAAATTCAAACAAACATTAAGAAGTCACGGCTTCTTCGTGGGGAACATAGGCACACTAGATGACGGTGTTCGTACAAAAGCAAGCAAACACAATGATATAACGAATGCCTATGGTTAGTCCACCGAAAAAGCAATAAAAGTGGCCATATTGTGAATAACAGCTCTTAACTTTCGTGGTACAACTTAAGAACCGGCTCAAAATTTTGTAGTGCCGTTTCATCCGAAAGATTTTTTTTACTTTCGACGTGTTTGGCATAATTAATACGGGGTGATTTTAACAGGTGGGACGGAGCAACAAAACACAATTTTTAACCAAATGCCGGTATCATTAAGAAACTGCAGATGCACGTCGTATCGCGTTGATGAAACGAAACGTTTGTTTTCTTACCTCGTTTTGTACACTTCTGCATCTTGGAGGCCCTCATCTTGGCTTTTGAGACTTGACTAAAACGATCAGACCTCCCGGTTGCTCCATAAGTTAAGATTTTCAACAACTTGCAAAAATGTAGGACGCTGTAAACGGTCGCGAAGGGACGCTAAGGTTGTTCCACCCAAAATCCTAACTGGTCGTCTACATCACATTTGTGATATCTATTTGCAGGTTGACCCAGGCAAACAGCGCTGCAACTATTGCTACTAACAGTGCGGAGCCCAAGCCGCCGATTGCTCTTGCTTCTGGATTTCTCTCTGGATACTAATTGTCGCACTTAATGCGTTGTTCCGAAAAACTGTCGTCTCAGATGAGTCCTGTTTCAACCATTCGGGCAAAAAAACATGGGATAAGAAGTTTCGCAAAGTACGATAACACCAATTCAAACAAACACAAGCACTCAGTTGAGTCGTCTGTGCTAGGACTTGGTATATTTTAGTACGTAAGGTTATTGAGCGTTTTGGTCTGAAAACCGCATTCCTCTTAAGACGGGCGATTGGCAGTTTGCTTAAGGAAAATATGTCCTCGCCTACGCAATGAATTCGCTAATTACTGCAACTTCCGCAAAATAGGCGTCCCTGGCGAACAGCAGTCAGTTTTACATTCCAGTGAAAGTTACTTGAGATCTGGCTTAACCAATCATGAACCTAATTTGCGCAAACACGAAATTGATTAACAGAGTTAAAATAGAAGGAAGCAAACTTTGAGCTTCCGAGAGAGAGAAATCATTTAAAAATTTATTGTGGCTAAAACGTGTCTAAATTTCAGGCGATTGTTTATTTTATCCCTGTTGGTCCAGTGAGACACTGCTCTAAGAGGTTTGCAGTCTTCAGACCTATCAAGCACTATCCGGAAGGAAAATACGGCAGTTATATCATTCTTTCCACTGAGCTTTTTTGGTCCCAAGTAGGACAAAACAACTATTTCATTTTTCCCACGTCCCAAATGCAGGAAGAAAAACAATCCGTTTTGAAGAATATTTATTCTGTTCAACAAACAGATAAATGAAGAAATCTGAGAAGCACTTGAAGAAGAAGGTTCAATTAAGTCTAAGGTTGCAAACACTGTCCGGGCACTTTAACTACGCTTTAGTCTTAATCTCGTTCATAATGAGCTAGGGCAGCTGATGCTAAGGACGGGCTCAGGAGCGGAGAGAAAACAGCACGAGCTACTCAGGTCGATCGACTAATTGATTGATTGATTGATTGCATTAAAAGAGATTAACAAAATCGGGTAGAACGTACACAGATGATGGGTACAGGATTGACAATCCAGAAGAGAAATAAATAGACGAGTAATATTTGAGAATTGAGCTAGTTCTCCCGACACTTTCCCACGTTAAAAGTTCGAAAAACTCACTCTAAAGCTTGAACAAATTACTAAACTAACCCTCCACTGTTATAGAAATATTGAGCACTCTAGCACTAGCCCTAGATCTCTTTTTCTGCCTCGCATCACTTATTGCAAAGCTAAGTTTTAAGAGCGTGTTTGGGTTCCATAATACAGGACAGTTCCTTCTGTACGAGTATAGCCCCAACCGAGCAAAAAATGTTATATGACCTCTGGTGACAGTGACTTGTTCACAAACGTGAGCAGTTGTTGTGCTAGTTCAATATTATTGAACATCAAGTCACGAACGAAAGAGTAACTTTACAAGATTTTGGCCGAGTTCAATGCAGGCCAAATCGGAAGAAAATTGAGAACTGCTCTTAACTGGCCAAACTAAATTGGTTCTTCTACGAGTAAAATAATCTATCGTTTTGACGTCTTGGCAAGCAACATTTCATTAAATGAAACGAATGAAGGTGTAACCTATGCGAGCGAACACTTTGTGTGGGGCGCAAACTCCCATTCATGCGGCCTTTTCAAGTTGAGAAAAAAAGCTAAAAGCCCTTCTCGCTTTAAAAAAAATTACAGGGAAAAATTAACCGCAAACTTGGATCGACACGGCAAGCAAGCAAGCAAACCAAACAAATCCATAGAACTGTCAAGACATCATTTTCACAAACACTTTCAGGTGACAGGTGAAAAGCGCTTGTTTAAAGATAGCCACATTTTGGCGGATTAGTTTCGAAAGTGCTTGGTTGGGTTGCATATAATTAAGTCAATTAAGTATTATAAAGGACACAAGAAAACTTTCCTTTTTTCACCGGCCAGTTTAACCAGGAAAGGCAATTTTAAGTGTATCAGCTCTAACTTCTAACCGGTCTGAACATGAAAAATAGCATTTGTAGCGTGATAGCCTATCAAAAACACAATCCAAAACTCCTTGGTTTTCGTCCCCAAGAATATAAGGAAAAGCGTCCCAATGATTAGTTACAAGAAGAAGTCGGGATTTTTTTTCCGAAACAAGCCTGCCGCCTGTCCTTACAGAGCAATAAATCTTTTATTATTAAAATATTGCAATAGACAAAGTTGGTTGCCCACACTAATTGCAAATATTGTTTTTTCAATATCTTTACGCAAACCATCAATTCACACAACAGAGTTGACACGTACTGACAAAACAAAATAACGCAAGGACAGACAAAATTGGAGTTTGCACATTTCAATGAAGGACAGCTATGGACACAACCATAAAGAAAAAAGAGAATCCTTTCATGCCTCGTCGGATTTCGCAAAGCCAAAGTGTAGCTGCAGCCAACTTGGCTGCCTACACCAAGGTTAGATTGGGATATTTGTTTCCTCGCGTAAGGCAGCCTTAGCGCTTGCTCCTCGAAGGAAGCAGTCATTGCGCGCGTGATGAAGGGAAAGGGACGGCTCTAAGTCTGTCACAAGTGTTCAATTGCAACACTTGGTTACTTTCGCAGTTTGTTTCGCGAAGAAAAAGGGTCTCCATGAATATCATACGCTGTCGTTTTATTTCAAACTTACATACATAAATCACTAAAGACTACTGGTTTATAACAATGTCAGTGAGGGACCCCAGACGTCAAGTTTTGTGGCCTCTTCACCCTCCCTAGTCTCATTTCTAGCTCACCACAAGTCAATATCCGCACTGCGTAACTGAAGCAGGTCCTCTCAACAAACATGTAAACACGATTGCAGTTTTCGTTTGAGGCCGGGTCTAGCGAGTGAAATTCTCCGCCTAAAATTTCAAGGCGGCCATCTGTACTCCTTTCTCGATTCCTTCTGAAGAAGGTAGCTTGCCCTAAATGGCACTAAATTATTTAATACACCTTGAGAAATGGATCTTGTTAAAAAAGGGAATTCCGAAGATAGTGCTCTCGATGAGCAGCCCCTCAGAACCGAATAGAATAAGGAAAGCATATCAGAGCCAATATAATACTTTTCCTGATTGGATAACGGGAATCGGAGACCCTTCGCGTTTCCTTCCGAGATCCCCCGCGTTTCCTTCGGAGATCCTCCGAAGCCAGCAGCACTGGTTCCCCGGATGCGGTATTTACTTGGTATTGGTGAACTGTCTGAAGCACAAAGATGCATTGGTACCGCCGAAACCAAACGAGTTTGTTAGCGCCGTTCTCGGCCCTGGTGCATTAAGTTGCTGGGATCTTAGTGGCACGTAATTCAAGTCAAACTCTTCTTCTGAATCCACGCCATGCAAGTTCAATGTGGGAGGAACTAAACCCTGTAAGAAAGGGAATTGTTTGCACCACGACCATCATCTTTACCATTGACGATCATGATTATCAGATACCGCTAAACAGCGCGTTTTCAAAAACGAGTCTTCTTAAATGCGTTTTACAACGATGCGCACAAATCAAAAGCCAGGGCCGGTTACTCACTGAAAACGGTGAGTAGGTTCTTCATGGCCCAGTATTTTGAGACCGCACCTAAAGCTTACCGTCTTTAACTAAAATGGCTACCAAGGATAACTACTTGAACACGTGGTTTACACTTTCTCCTAAGTTAAACCCTTAAGTTTCGATCAGGCCGAATTTCAACCACCGAAAGGTGGTCCGATATACTAATAGCCAAGCTAACAGTTCTGCAAAGTGCGTTTGATTTCGGGACTGCATAAACTTTGTTTTGGCCCAAAACATTTAAACCAAGCGATCATCACAAATATTGCACCAAAAGCAAACCTGGAAGGTACCAAATGGAGTTACGGAACGTACCTCCGCGACGCTTAGGACGGAAAATATGGCTTCCACTGCACCTGCGGCACCAAGCAAATGACCGGTAGCTCCTGAAAACAAATACATTGTAATTCAACTTTTTCTCTTTGGCTCAGTTCAAAAGCTGTGAAGATGACTTAAAACAGTGAATTCGATTCGGCTTATGTAAGGTACAGCGTCTAAACAGGACCTATATAACGGAGCGGTTTCGGGACTTATTTCTCCTGACTATTCTAAAAACGCAACACCGTAAAAAGTGCGTTTCATGATAGTGACAAAGAACCATTTGGCCAACGCCAAGGCAATGAATTTTTGTTAGCATTTGATGTGCTCCATGTTTCGAGTTATTTTGATTTGGAGTACTCTGGTCTGAAAAAAAGAAGCCATTATTTTCGAGAACGTCATTCCATCTCAAAGTATAAATCGTGTTAGAGAAATGATCAATTCGCTATATCATGGATCGCTTCCTTGCGAGATAATTTTTACCTTTTGTAGATGATACCTGAACGTTTTTGGCGTGGCTCCCAAGCAATGTTTTTATCGCATTGTTTTCGCCAGCATCTCCTGTTAATCATAAACGTAACAAAGAAAAGAAATTTCCATTTTTTTTTTTAGGTTCTATTTCATTAACTGTCTTTATAAGTAAGGGTTAGAAAATGAACGAGAGTATGCTATGTGATGCACAGATAGAAGGGATTTGAACCACCCTCCGTGATCTAGTCGGATGTTCTAACCACTGCGCGACTGGAGACTGTGGCGAGTAAGGGTGAAATGTGGGTATTGACTAGAACTGCATGAAGCTGCCACACAGTCAAATTTCAGATTACCACGTAAGAGGAAAGGAACTTTATTCAAGTGTCTAGTCTTCTCGCGCTTGAGCACTAATTGGGGACACTGTCAACTGGAATCAACAAATCAAATCAAATCAAATCAAATGTTGTTTTTTGCGGAGACGAGAAAACCGGAGAACCCGAAGAAAAACTTCTCGGTGCAGGGTAGGGAACCAAGAAATTCAACCCACGTACATTTATGACGCCGAGTCTGGGAATACTATCACCACTGCGCCATCCCTGCACGTATGCCTCATAACTGCATCGCATCGTCACATTACGGCATATCGGCGATAACACCTCGGTAACTAAGGCATATCAAGGTAGTAACCAACCGACCACCGAAGCGAGCAATGTAAGAAATACTACATGAAAGATTTTATGTATCAAATGGAAACTCGGAAAAATGTGAGCCCCAGATGCGATTTGAAGCGACGACGATTTCTCAAATGTTCAATCTTACCAATGGGCGTAGATGTGGCGTGCGCGTTAATATAATGGATGTCCTGTGGTACGAGTCTCGCATCCCTAAGAGCATTTTTCATAGCTAAATATGCTCCATACCCTCCCTCTGACGGGGCAGTGATATGAAAAGCGTCACCTGTAACAACAAAAAGAGGAAGCCGTATGATAATCAAAGGCTCCTTTTAACAGCTCTAGGAAGGTGACGCAAGGCATCGTACCGAAACACTCAAAAACTTAATAAAGCACTTTACGAATACAACTGATACCTGAAAGTCCGTATCCAATAATTTCAGCGTAAATCTTGGCACCACGACTAACCGCATGTTCGTATTCCTGTAGAAAAATATTCAAACCAAAGTGTGAAGTAAAAACTCACTTGATGTGCACAAAGATGACTCATGTGGCATAATGCAGACGCTGCCTCAGTAAACTTTCTTTCCGCGTAGGAAAATCACCAACAGTGTTTCCCGCTTTAGATGTTTTTGACCTGAACGCCTGCATAAGCAACAGTTGTTTGTTTTTCTACCTGCATTATGAAATAATTAAATAGCAATTGTCCTGCGTTTGGCACTGGTTAAGCGCTTTCCCGCGTTTGCCAACAGCAATTAGCACCGGACGAACATTTTCCCGCGCTTTTATACAACTGCACTATGTCCCTCTTTTCCCTCTCTTGGCCCTGGATGAATATTTTCCGGAGCTTATAAACAACTGGACTAAGTCTTTCTCTTGGCACTGGATAAACACTTTCCCGCGCTCGCCACCTATTGGACAACTTCCCGCACTTTGCACAGGACGAATATTTTCCCGTGGTTATCAACGATTGCCGGTTGAACGGTTTCCCGCGCTTATATAGCATGGGAGATTCATTTTTCCGCTCTTGACACAAGGTGACAAAGTTGGCCAAATTCTGTTCGTAAAATGGCTTATTCTGCCTGCCGGCAGTGCTTGTAAAAATCGCTCCTTCCCCTCGAAGTTCTGCTCAAGTTCTGCGTCATCCTCCAAAGATTTTTCGGCCGTTTTGACTGTAAGTATTTTCTAACCTCTGGATGGAAGCTTGGGCCTAGCCCCATATGCCACTAGGATGCACAGGCAAATCACAATACCACTCCATTAAATTGCACATGTGTGTATTAAGTTCTCTTCTTTTTTTTTTTTACTGCACGGCATCAGTGCTGTTGATTCCCTTCAAATTGAGCTAGAAAAAGCCCCCTTAAATATCTCTCATTCTTCTCGAGATTCTGCTGGCAAAATTTATGCAACTTTACTGAGTGACATTTTGCCATGCGCATGGCTCCGTTTAAGTAATTTAAAGATTTCTTTTATTTCAAAAATGTATTTCTATTTGTTTAGGACTTTTGTTCACGATCGGTGGTTTGATAGCCTCTCGATTAACACTTACCTCGTTAACTTCATGATCTCTGTACTTATATAATAAACAAATTACTTCATGATTGGCTCGTTTGTACGATTTTTATTACTCACTCGTTGTGAAGGATCGTTAAACTCACTCGTTCGCTTCGCTCACTCGTTCGTTTACGCGATCCTTCACAACTCGTGAATAAAAATCGTACGCACCCACCAACCATGAAGTAATCTATATAGGATGCACAGGTACGTCACAATACCACTCCATTACATTGTACATGTATGTATTAAGTTCTCTTTGTTTTTTTAACTGCATGGCATCAGTGCTGTTGATTCTCTTCAAATTGAGCTAGAAAAAGTCCCCTTAAATATCTCTCATTCTGCTTGAGATTCTGCTGGCAAAATTTATGCAACTTTACCGAGTGACATTTTGCCATGCGCATGGCTCCGTTTAAGTAATTTGAGTAACACGTTACCCACTCCTATTTCTGAACTGATTTTAATTAACATAAGAAATTGCTATCCATCTCCTTACAGGTTTTTGTCAACGTTAATTTACGCTACTCCCAAATAAATTTCATGTCTACTCGAAAACAAGTTCGTACCTCTAAAACCAGAATTCCAGCCCCTTCCCCCATGACAAATCCTGATCTCTGACTGTCAAAGGGTCGTGATGCTTCTTGGGGATGGTCATTGAATTTGGTGGTCAGCGCACGCATTCTGTGCTCAAGAATAACAAGCACAAACAGCAAAGTTAACTTCGTATTGCTTTTCATTGGTCATTGGTACAAGTGCTCACATAAAATTCATTCCTTGTGTTTAAGCACAAGATTAATATTCGAATCTCCCTTAGTCGCTGCCTCCTTCATTTTTCCCTTCACATTGATCAGACCCTGAACAATCGATGGAAATCGATGATCGGACCGCCCTGCGAGCAGAGCCTCCTGTTGTCTTTTTCTTTACTGAGGAGGAGAAAAGTAGGCTCTGTCCGAATCGCGTCAACTCTTTGAAGCCGCCGCAGCCCGAACTTCTGGACTAGTCAATCTTGTTTTCTCTCGTCAAACCGGTTTTTCCAGTGCGAGCGTCCGTTTAGTGACAAAACCGATGGTTATAATTGAGCCCGCTGGCATGAAAAACCAAGATGGCGGCGAGATCTGGCATATTAGGCTTGGGTTCGAGACTGTATCCTGGCAACATGCAGCGCATATTCAAAAAAGATCTTACTCGATTCATGCAGAGCCTTTCTCGAGAACGCCAAAATCGAGCAAGCAAAAGAAAGGCTCTGCTAGCAGGGTGTGATCGGACAATCAATAAATCAATCGATGGCAATCGATTACAGTTAATTAATTGGCATCGATTGGCATCGGTCAACCAATGACCAATCGATAATAACACAAAAGTAGCCGCGAACTTCATCGAATGTCATCGATTGGCGTTCCTATTGGTAATCGATGAAAATCGATGTTATTTAATTGATAAATCTTGTGTATAGTCTATCCTTGTGGTAGAGTGCTCGATGCGTTTCGCAGAGTGTAGTATATTTGAAAGTTGAACTAATCAATAAAAAGTAAGCGAAGTATACTCTTCATTAAAGTCTGTCTGATGATCGCGTTAGCCTGAAACTCAAGAGTCACAGAAAAAGTCTTACTGATTAGTTCAACCTTCAAATATATGTCATTTAATTGATCGATTCTTATCGATTATCGATGACATTGATAATCGATAACAATCGATAATCACTAAGGTCCCGTCCACACGTATCCCGGCTATTTTTGAATCCGCAACTTTTTTCTTCCCGGATTCAAAAATATTTCCATCCACGCGTAGCGTATTCAAATCGAATTTGCCCGTCCACGAGAATCCGAGACGTATCCGGATTCACTCCAGTGCTCAGGACTCCTCGAGGAAACAAGGGTAACAGAGCATACGCCATGAAGCCCTCGGCAGCCATCTTGAGAATTGATTCACGGTAAGGAACTGGGTTCGATCTTGTTACGTAATCCGGATGAAAAAAATATCCGGATTTGGCGTCCACACGGTTCCGGATTCATATCGGATTCAAAAATATCCACCCTGGAGAACGTATTTAAAAAGTTTCGGATTCGCCAGCGAATTCGCCGGATACGTGAGGACGGAAGGCGTAGCCGGAAAGAAAAAGTTGCAGATTCAACCTAAACGATCAGGGACGTGCAAACGTCCTGATCCTTCCACTCTGATGACCGTATTTCGTATTTCCACTCTTCATTGTGTCCATTCTCCACTGTTAGTCACCCTCTGATTTTACTTATTTTTCTCCTCATTTCACACTTTCTTCTCCCCCTAAGAGTACCCAACGAACCCCACAAAGACGAATACAAACGTTACTTTTATTATTTTGCATACTTGCAAAACCCCGCCATAGAAAGCGGCGATATGCAGGCTTCAACTCCACCAGCGACCATCACATCGGCATCACCGTAGCGGATCATCCGAAAGGCATCCCCAATAGCATGCGCACCAGCTGCGCACGCAGTGCAGACTGCGTGATTTGGACCCTGATGAACAAGAAGGAAACGTATCATGACCATGCTAAATCCAGGGATGGCAGAAAACATTTTTTTCACCGGAGGGGATTGAAAGGAAGTGCCAGAGGTGGACAAGAGGTGAACAATTTGCCAATGCCTTTTCTGCAATTGCCTTGAGTCATTTCCCTAAAACGGTACTGAATTTATGCTTGAGAGTAAGGGAGGGAGAAGATTACGGTCCCCACTTCCCTGAATCCACTGTCCCTTACTTGCAATTTAATGCAATTAGGTCAGTTGCACAGGAGCCCATGAGTAAGAGTGTACAGCTCCCAGGGCATTTTTACAGACCGATCTATTTTAAGGCTACCTTATCCGCAAAAGACAAAGAGTTCAGTGACTCTTTGATGTCAAGTTAATTTCTTGTGATTGGTCATTAGGTTCCTGCGGGAGTCTAATTTATGGGAAATTCAATCTGAAAATAAATCAGTCTGTGAAAACGCCGTGACAAGAATATAAGGCTGCTGTTTACCTTCTAGTCACGGGCTCCTGGGCCCGGTTGTTCAAAAGCCGATTACCTTAATCCAGGATTAGAGTAATAGTGCGGTCCGGTATGTCCGAAAAATCGCTCCTGTAGGACTTTTTTTCGCTGTTTTGCACTAATTGTGGGTCGAATAATAAAAATCCGATGGGGTTTAAATTTTCCGACCCCGTCTTCACGTTTCTGGGTACTTCAGGATTTAGTTTATGTTAAGTTATGCTAATTAGATGCAACAAAAAAAAGCTTTGCGAATATCTTTGCTGTAACTCAAGATACATTGTCCAAACTTGAAATAAGGCTTGACCTTGATGAGGTACGTCGTATGACTTAAATTTGTTTAAAAACGTAAGTCAATTTACGTTTGGCTTGACTGGCCGAAAAACACACTGCTGCCGGTCTCGTTCCAATTAGTGTTGTCCTGGGTTCCTCCCTTCTGACACAAACAGAGAAGAGTGAATGAGCAAGGTAAGCGTAGTTTAAGTTTTATCAGACGGGAAAAGGTTTTAGAGCTTGTTTCACCATAAAAAGTAAAGCTTTAATAATCGAAGAAGAAGAAAATGCAGGGCTCGAATTTGAGAATCAGGCATTGGCGTTATTTTACGCCTAGCAGGAAAGATCTAAGGATCTTTAAATCTAGGGACAGTTGAATTACTTGGAGATCCAGAAATCTGTCATTTATTAGCGCACGTTCACGCCTAAAGCCTGCTTTAGACGTCGAATTTCACATGCACCGAATCGAATTATTCAATTCGGTGCACGTCAAATGTGACGTGTAAATCAATTCGATGCGACTCAAATGAATTCAATGCGGGTTCAGTCGAAGATACGAATAAAGTGTTTCATTTTATCCAGGTGTTCACCATTTTCTGCGTTAGCCTTAAGCTTGCCCAAATAATCTCCATTACAACCTTGCCATCGGAAGGAAAAAATTAAACTTTATTTTCCCCATCACTGTTTCCCGTGCTCACGAATTCGATTTGGCACATGTGAAATGCGACGTCTAAATCAAATACCGCATTTTTTAATTTGAAGTGACTCAAATTGGTATTTGATTCGGTGCACGTGAAATTGAACATTTAAACCAGGCCTAAGTGAAAAAAAAAACAGCCGTAAAACTCCAAATTCTAGGCGTATTTTTGCAATTTCGAGCCCTGAAAAGAAAGTCGTCAGCTTGAGCAGCACATAGGCGTAAAGACACAAAAATTATTTATTTGATTTGTTGTTGTTCAGCATCGGAGAGATGAAAAGAAATCTGAAGTTATTTAAAAGTACTAGTCCTGCTGCTCGACTTGGTTTCCAGGGGTTGTCACCTGAATAACCTGAATAGCCTGAAGTTTTTGACAGGCAAGGGCGCAAAACTACAGAGAGATTGATGTTATTCAGCGAGTCCAAGCAATTGGAATACACAAGTGTCAAGATCTAATTGGACTGCGCCACATCGCCGGATCCGACTGGGGAGCGAAGTTTGTTGGTATCACGAAGAAGACCTGGGTAAAAGCTGACATGGCACTCGATGACGACCATCCCGCGATCGACTGTTTCAGAAAGCTTGATGATAGTCTTATCTAAAACCAGTTAGCCAACGGAGAATTGCCGACTCAAGTTTAAGACCTAGAGAAAGTAGTCTGCCAAGTGTACTGCAAAGCGGGACCTACCATCCTTCCTGAACTTCGATGGGACCTTTTTCGATCCAGGAACATGAAAGGTGAGATGCTGCCTCCAACTCGTGCTTCCTTACTCATCACGCACGCAAACTTCACATCCATGCGCCACAAATCCTATATCACCAGCTGCCCAGATCTTCCTCCCACTAAACTTAATGGCTGGAGTGAACACCAAGGAGCATACATTCCAGTTATGTGCCTGTCTCTCCCTGCACCCCAAGCTTTTATTGAGCTTACCAAATGCGGCTGCAAGTCAGACTGCAAAGGGACGCTGTGGCTGTTTCAAGAAGGGGATTCCATGAACTCCTCTTTGTAAATGCTTTGCAAAAAACTGTACAGATCCATTCACAGATGACACACGAGTTGATAACGATGAAGACGATGATGATGCTTTTAGTGTATAAGAACTTTAGTCACATTTTACGCACGAACACTTTTAACGGAACTGTACATTAGTAATATACATAACAGAAAAATACCAATAGCGTCTGCCTTGTTACTATGGGATTAACGAAAGTCAATGGTACTTTTGTATGAGAAAACTGAAAGAGTGCATGCGTTTACAGTGCGACGCGCCTTACCATGGCCACCTAACAAAGTTTTTACAAATTGTCCGCCAATCGGGATGTGTGAATTTGATTGACAGTCACGCCTCCTTGCAAAGTTCGCACAATTGTAAGTTGAACAACGTTGCATGGGTTGTTGAGTTGGCGTATTTACCCGTGATTGACAAATGTGAAGTTTGTTAGGTGGCCACGGTAAGACGCGTTGCACTGTAAAAAAAAAAAAAAGGAAAATAAAGAAAGTTCTGCATCTAACTGGACATCGCTCGTAATGTAAATCATTTGCTAGTTAAAGTTTATCAAAAATGCACTGATTTGCTTAAGAAAAATGAAAGTCCAAGATGGCGGATCCAAGATGGCCGCCACCAAAATAGCAGGTAGTTAATCCTGACGTCATCGCTGGTTGACATGGTAACCAATTTAAGTCATACGATGTAAGATCAAGATTCGTGTCAAGTTTGGTAAATGTATCTTGAGTTAATTTTTCTTGAGTTATAGCAAAAATATTCGCAAAACCGTTTTTGCATGTAATAAGCATAAAGTAAATCCTTAAGTAGCCACATACATGAAAAGACGGGGTCGGAAAATTTGAACCCTATCGGATTCTTATTATTCAACCCAAAATTAGTGCAAAACAGCGAAAAAGTCAATTTCGGCACGAAAGTCCTACGGGATTACACGCCGTACCGCACTATAAACTCTTTGGTGAAAGTTTCCTTCGCTTATTTTTGTTTTTCAAGATTGACTTATTCTAATGTAAAGTTTTGCCGAATATCACCGTTGAAAAGCATTTGGAAGCACAGAGATAAACTCCTCGGTTAATTTTTAATCTGGGATTAGCGTTAATCGGCTTTTGAACAACCGGGCCCTCGTTTGCAACACGTTTCTGAGGGATCTTATTCCCTTAGTCATGTCTTAAGGCAAGGCTTGTGTAGAATAGCTCTTCATTGTGCTAATAATGTCTAAGCCTTTAAAATTTTCTTGTAATAAACAAATCTGTCGCTGTTGTGAGATTTCAAGTTAGCAAACAAAACAAGAGAAATTGTACAGTCATGTACAGACTTAGGTTTATTTGGTCATATTCTAAAATTTGAGCTGCAAGTTGATAAAATCAGTACATTGCTCACTGGAACTGACGATAAAGAAACGTTTGATTGTTTTTAATAGTGGATGCTCAGTGTTTTGGTGGTTTGTTAATGCATTACTTTTGCAACGGGGACTTGGGGATATGAAGATAGTTGGACACAACAGTCACTATGAAGCCACAAACCTGGTGTCCAAATGTTATGCTAATAAATCCAGCAGGCATATTCAGAAGCACCCTTGGAACATAAAATGTGCTCAATCTTCTGTACCCCTGAAAAAATTAATGCAGAATGATCAGATCTTGCACTTCCGTCCACAAATACACCCAATAATATGAACAGAAAATTTTGACAAACACCAGAAAGTGTCTTTTTAAGTCGAAGTTCCAATTACCAGTTTACAAAACAAAAAAGTTACCATCTGGCTTTGGGTTGTTTTACTGCCATGGTTCATACCTTGCCTGCCTGTATTTACTCAAGGAGTAAAATTAGATAGTCGCCTAAAAAGTGACATTTATTGCTTGCATGTCTGGATAAAAATGATGTTAAAGTTACTAATATCAAACTTATATCAAACTTAACATGCATCTAATTAGCTTAAATTTCCAGTCACAGCAAAATGCAGACTACAGACTGTGCAGACCGTGCAGACCAGGGGTAAAATATGGTGTTACCCTCACTAGCATTGAGAGCTACATGTAACTGTAAACAGGATAACCTGAATGTTATTGAGGCCCATTTAGGCTATCCAGATTGATTTTCAGGCTAACCGAATTTTCATTAATATTTTTACCAAACTACCCTGCAAGCGGTTGGTTTCTCCTATGCTTCCCGAAAGAGAAACCACTGCGAGCTACCGTTAGTTTCTTTGAGTGAGCCGCTGTCCAGCACCAAGGATGAATAAATTAAATTTGAACCGGTAAAACGAGTTAGTAAACTTGTTTTGTCGCTTGCGCCTGCGTTCAGCTACGTAACTGCTGCGTTTGGGCGAGTCTGCTGTGTAGTGATTTCCCGCGAAATAACACGAAGTGATGTCAAATACGTACATCACGTGGGGTGTGACATACTTTGCACATGCTCGATGGAAAATCAAACAGTTGCTCGCGGTGGTTTCTCTCTCGGGAAGCGTAGCAGAAACCAACTGCTCGCAGGGTCAAACGCATTCTCCTTCATAGATCACTTATTGATCAAAGCATGACCATTCTTCCTGTCAAATAAAAAAAGTGAAATTTCAATCAACACAATGTATAAATTTGGGAATACAGTGGAAAATTGAATTGAAAAATGAATTGAGATTATAGGCACTATAAATTGATAATTATGGCCAAGATGATTCACTAGTCCTGCAATTCAACATTGTATCTAACACAAAATGAAAGCCTGCCCCATGCCTAAATACCAAAAGGAAAGTGACACTGGAACGATCTTTGCCTACCGGTAACTTGAAAATTAACTTTTCCTTTAAGACCAGATGGGTTTCAGAACTGGGTGACAAATAACATGGTTTACATACTGCTCTTTCTCTCTGGTACTGATCTGTAGGTCTCCATTTACAATCTTCAAAGGCTTCATGTGTAGCAACCACACCAAACAGGCTTTCTGTTGTAGTGCTTCTCTTGTCCTGCAAAGGCAAAGGAACAGCATTCTTCAAATAAGTCAGTGATCTTGGGATGCCGTGGTTTTCACCAACAGCAAGGACCAAAATTCAGGAACTTCAAGAATAATTTATCGCTGATCTGAGAAGGTGCTACCTTTGTAACAGCTTTCCATGGAAAGAAATAAAAGAGATATATGCAAAACTTTCTTGTTGCATACCATAGAATCTTTGACTTAATAGTATTTTCCTCATTGGTATACAAATTCACCTAAAAGCTTACAGCATCATTTTGGTGTGAAAAACGTGATACATACTGTCGTCATTTTATTACGAGGGTTTGCAAAAATGTCATTGCGTCAAAACAAGTCAACAACACAGTAGCAGTTTTAGCATTTTTCGATCAGCAAAAAGGCTCAGTTACCAGCAATAAGAATAACTGAGCAACCTATACCGGGTGCTGCTAACAAAGAGTAGGATTAAATCGTCCGGGTTATAAATTTTCTCATCTCATACTTGTTCTCAAATAAGCGGAGCTTTGTACCTCTACTCTGCCTACATGTATGTGTGCTTTGAACTTGTCTGAACTTGTCTTGTCTCACCAACTTAAGTTCTTTTCGCCAGTGGCTTTCATCGAATTCTCCACGATTTTCACCTCTAGGAACAAACGCAGCTATTTTTGCTGGAATCTTATTGAAATCTGGCAATATTAAAAGAAAAAAAATACATATTTAAAAAATTCACCAGGATTCCCATTGTTGTTCAAAGTCTGCACAACTGTATGTATGTACAGTTGTATAGAGTAGATTACGAAAAGACAATCACTAAACAGTGTTTTAAAGTAATGTCACTTGTTTTTGCTCCCATTTGGTTCATTTTGACCAAAAACATTTCCATAGCAATGTACTTCAACAACCCAAATTCAATGCATAAAAAAACAATCAAACACGACCAAGAGACTAAGTTTTGTGCCTCTATCTAATTTCCACTGGAAGCTGGGTGGGAGGAGGAATGTTAAACAGGGTTCAACTCTAACGGCAACCAACTAGCTACAGGCTATTGAAATTTCAGTTTTGGGTAGTAGATTTTGATCTTCCCCTAGCCACTGGGGCTAGTAAATATCGTGAAGTAGTGAAGTTCTGGACGAAAACAAAAATGAAAATTATTTCTTATGAATAAGGCAAAAGGAGCGAACAGAAACTAACAACAGAAATCGTGAGCGGATTCTATGGAATTTACTGCCTTAGAAAATGATAACTTAAAAAAAAAACTGAAGAGGAAACCAACGCGGATTACAGTTTTCTCATGCCATGTTATGAACGATTAATCATGCGGAACTTCTCGGCTGCTGTTTCCATATGCACGTAACTCCGTCGCAAACAATCGCAAGCACCTTCCGAGAGATTGATCACAAACAAAATCTGTAAATGGAAACACCTTTTACGTTCATTCCCAACCAATTGCTGATGATCGCCGATGATTGCAAACAAGACGCAAGAGATGGAAAATTTTCTATCGTTACATCTTGTTGGCGATGCGTAGCAATACAAAAGTGAGGAAACAACGATATGGAAACACAATTGTAAACTGTTTCTGATTGTTTGTGATCAATTGACAATATTTTTGTGCATGTGATAATTGGTTTGACGAAATTAGAGGCAAGTATAAGTAATGAAAATGGATTCCAAGTATGATTGTGGCAATGAGGATACTCTTCAAAACAGTGTGAATTTAATTAATATCGTAAGGGAATACGTACTCCGCCAAATATACATGTACCTGTAGTAAAGTTCTTGATCACAAAGAGCCAGTTCCTACAGTATAATTTGATACTGGCTATGCTGCAGCCATTGCTGCTCCTCGAAAATGGGACCCAGAATCCATGACGTCTCTTGACACTTCCTCTCTGCCTTCTTCTTCGCAACAACTCCAACATAAGAAGTTGTTGAACATGATGCAAAAACTAATTCTGCTTTTATTTTTGCGCCCTTTTCTTACGATGTCACGAGGTCAAGTTGCATAAAGCAATCATGCATATGGAAAACAGGATCACAAACACAAACGCAAAAAGTGACAGTGTTTGCAATCGAGCCAACACATTTACCATTTGCGACTGTTTGCGAAGTTGTTACGTGTATACGGAAAGAGGTCACATACTTGTTTAGAAAATGAATCCAAATAAATTATAATTTATTGCAAATTGAAATATATATATATAAATTATATATATATATATATATGTATATCTCGTTTACTAGGAATGGTTTACTAGGAATGGTGAATCTCGCATAAAAAGAGAAAAAACTTGCTCGCGAGCACCGTGGCCGCCGAATATTAATTGCCTCCGAAAACCATTCAAGCATAAAACGCACAGATTGCTGTTTGAAACTATTAAAAGAAAATCTTATATGAGGGCAAGTCCGTCCTTTCGAATTTCCTTTATATCTAAATTAAGATATTATTTTCACGCTTTCCACTGCTTTCGTGCTTCATGCGTAGAATTGCACTTTCATGTTAAAAAAACATTCAATTGCAAATAGCTCCAATCAAAGGAACAGCCATTCCACAGACTTCCAAACGAACTGTTTAGTTTTATGCACATGTACGGTTTATTTCTTAATTTACTGTATTCCGCGTTTTCCATACTCCAGTGCATTTGTGAGTTGCAAAGTTTTGGCTATACACCTTATTCCAAAATGGCCGCGATTTAGATATTCTTTTGTTTTTATTGAAATTAGACCTTGATGCCTCGTTCAAGGCAAAATATTCTTTTGAATTTGCAGCTCAAGAATGAGGCATCAAGAGCTAATTTGAATAAAAACATGAGAATATTTAAATGAAGGACATTTTGGAATAAGGTCTATGGTTCTTTGAGGATTGGCCTCAAGGCCACGAAAATTTTGCCTTCATGAGAAAAATATGGGAAGCCGTACACTCCAGCATATTTGCGCCACTGTTGCGAGGATGGATAGGAGAATATGAGAACATTTACTAAAAGCGCAAATTGTGTTTGCAAATGTTGAATTTTTTTCGTAATAGTTTTTGCAAATGAATGAATCTGCGTATGACTAGATTTGGCTGGTGAAATCAGACCTGATAGTCTAGCCACTTACGCTAGTGAGCTAAAAAGTTAGTCTCGAGCCCTGTTAAAGCTTGGATTACACTTTCACTTTAATCCAATTTGTGTTAAAACACCTTGTGATTAAACAATGCTAAATCAACGCAGTCATATTACGTACGAAAGAAATGTTTATTTGAAGCATGGGTTGTAGAGGAAACAATGACGTGATCCTCACACTTATCTCAAATGGTTACACAATTGTCTCTTAAAGACACCTCAGGAGACAATAATTGTGTAAATTGTCCAGATAAGTAAGAATGGCGAATGGTACTTCCAAAATCTTGGCACTCGCAAACTTTTCATCCGATCTCGAAATCTCGACAGTCTTTGCGAAGAGTCTCAAAGTCTCATTTACAATTACATTGCATTTATTTTGGTGTGAAGTCTTTCATGTTTTGGTCTCAGCCTCAGATTCGCAAACAAAGGTCTCAGCATCTCAGTGAGTCTCAGATTTTACCATTTGTCAAGGCCCTATAATGCATTAATCAATTCCAGCGTTGCCCATCCCCCCCCCCTCCCCCGGGCAACCGCGGAGCATTTGCTCAAGTTGTCAGCCTCGGGGAGGGGGGGGGGGGGGGGGGGCAATTTTATCACGGTCCAGGGGCTGGGCATTAGCCTACCCCGGGGCGACCCCCGGGCATTTGACACATGTGTTTTCGAATTAACATGGAAGAGTTTATCGGAAAAGATGAGGCATTCGTTAAAGACTGGCTTGTCCGTCACGAACTTGAAAAACTTGTGGATGTTTTTAAAGGTATGTTTTCTCAATTTTAGGTATTTCTTCATTGATACTTGTAACCATATCAATACATATATAAAAGCGACAAGGTAAACTAATATCACAAAACAATCACTGACGTGAAGACTGCGTAAACACGACTACTTCGCATTTCGCATTCAAAACTAGACCCTCCGTGAGGGTACACTGGGTTGCCTGTGGTACGTGCAGCGTTCCAGGCAATTTTTTTCAAGTTGGGGGGGTCATTAAGACCATTTAAGGGAACACCCAGAAGTCATACCAGCAGAGGCTCTTTGGCTCACAGGTCCTCACACGTCCGTACGACGAAACAGATCCTTTTCTGAGGTTAAAACCTGGCTACCGGCCTATTAATTAATCATTTGTCAGAAAGAAGAAAGTCCTGTCCTCTTTAAAAAAAGTTGACACGCATTGCTTACGTGTGGTAGTGAAGTAACACAGCGATTTATTCCATAATGTCAACTGAGCTGTGTGTTGTCTTCCAGGAGATTCAAGTTGTCCTTGCGTAATATGTAGCCCTAACAGTGCACGATATTGTTTTGGTATTGTCTATCATTGTAGTGCCATGGTAGAAGTCTTGGGTAAATAGCCTGAGAAGACATGTGGTTACTAGCAAAATACTGAACCCAGAAAGATTGAAGAAAATAAATGGGAAGTGAGAAACATTGGCTTCTGGGCTGACATGTTGATAAACTTCTTTTCACCACAAGTTTAAGCGTGCCCACTGAGCATCTGACAGCTTTGTAATGCCGAAGTTCACTGAAGTCAAGCCCTGTTCCGCGGGGTTAGTGTTTGGATGGGAGACCAAAACAATATACCCCTCACGAAACAGAAGCATCGGACCGAAAATACTATTAACGCTAACAAATGCGAACTCAGCAAGGTACAGATTTTGTTAGCTTGCGTTATGCAAAAACAAATATTGATGCAAAAGTAAATAACTATTGATACACAGTTTTTAGAAAGAGCAGAAGGAAGTTTCCGGGACGGTCGATCGAGAATAAAATATTTACGACATGAAAACAACATTAATTTTGAACCGTGAATATAGAATATAAAAAGTTACGATCAGCGACAAACATTTTGGGAGATTTTTGCTACGTTCAAGTAAATTGCAAAATCGAAAGTGACATCGCCGGAAGAATTCAGCGGGCGCCGTGATTAAGTTACCGCGGAATGTTTACTCGCCAAACAGTGAAGCATCTGTGTCAAATGATGGCAAGATACCGGGTTTTTGTAAGTTTCTTTTTCTGTCAAGTGTTATAAAGTTTGACAATGAAATGAGCGAAGTCCAAACAAAGATCACAATCGCCCAACTCTTGTTTATGCAAAGTCAAAATTTACTCTCCAAGACGCGTACGACGTTATTTATCACCAGGTAATTCCATCATTTTGGAAATAGCAGCTACTTTATTATTCATCTGCGTCACAAGTTTTCACTGATTTTGGGGCTCATTTTGTTGAAACTCAAGCACGCTTCCAACAGGCCTGTGAACCCTTCCTGCTTACAGAGCAATACTAAAAAACTTCTCCCATACCACATTTCAACCTTAAGCTCGAAAATTCAATACACAACATGATATTATAATTCACAAAGGCAGAAAATACCACAGAATCCTTGCTCTTAGAGGCGAAAACCTCTTCCTATTTCATTGCGTGCGTGAAGACAAGAAACTCAATCGTGTCAAATTACCATGTACTTCAGGTAATTTCGTCTCGACGGGCGATAGATTGTTGTCGAAGTCCAGTACTCGTCGTTTTTGAGATTCCTGCCTAGTTTATCCAACTGACTTTCCATTATTGAGCTCCATAAGGGTATATTTTGTTTAAGGATCCACTAAAACGCCATTCGTGTTACATGACTTTCGACGCCATTGCAGGCTAAGTTAATGATTCTACTGTGTCCACCAGAGAAATCTACGCAGTTCCACTACCCTCTCGATCCTAAGGAAATACGCGCAGAAGGCTCTATGCACAAGGACACCACTTACCAGGGGAGTGACAGGCAAGACTTTTACCGACACGAAAAAAAAAAAAGAGAAAAAAAAAATATATAAAAAAATAAAAAAATAAAACAAACAAACTAAACGCAGACCTCGACTGGGTTTTTCATAGGCAACCCAGTAACTAGCCTAGCAAATTTTAAATTCGTGAAAAGCGGAGTTATATGAAACACTGAAGGGTTGCGAACTCAAATGATGCGATCTTCAAGACAGATTTTGCGAGCGTAAAATGCGATGAAAGATAACTAAAGATCATTTAAAATGTCTTGATTCTCGACAGACAAAGTAGCCTGCGAATACAGGCGCCTATTGGAAGGCGAGGATCCCGGAGGCGGGGCATTTGCCCTCTTTCTTCGTCCCAACCCGGGGCATTTACACAGCTTATGTGTCCCCACGCCGGGAAATTTGCCCATTTTTTAAAAAAAAAGCTAATGCCCGGGGGTTAGCCCGGGTTGGGGGGGGGGGGGGGGATGGGCACTGCTGGACTTGACTGATGCATAAGTGTGAGGATCACTTTACTCTTTTGTCACATTATGTACCTTCACTCTTTATTTCTGTTATTCCACATTTTCCTTGCAGTACATTCTTCCGAACTCTTTCTGTCCCAACTCCAAGAGGAGTAACAAGACCTACAGAAATACCATAAATTCTAACTTCTCAAATGACCTCAAATTGCTGGAAATGCACCATTGAGTCCTCCATTTTGGTTTTTTCATGCTGCTTGCTAAGAGAGCCCATGTTATTATGGTCAACCTGAGCTAACACATTGGCCTATACTTCATACATTAACTGGAGAAAGTCCTGAAGAAACAAGAAAATTGGCCCACACAAACATTGGCCAAAGTTCAGTGCCAGTTAGGGAACAAAATCGGAATTCATGAGTGCTCAATTTGAAAGCTTAAAAGGTAGAGTTATCGACCAGAAGAGTGCCAATGCGCAAGAAATACTTGTGTCAACGTGAGAGCGTGAGATTGCATCGAAATGCACGAGACTTGAGAGCTCTGGTAGTGTGAATTGTCACAGAAAGGAGAACTCAATTCTATTTTCCACAATGGTTTCTAAAACTTGTGTTGCACTATTTTTGGCCATTGCAAAGTGTGTTACAGTGGGCAACATTAGTGCAACTTAATTGCCAAGACAAAAAACTGCAAAGTGCAACAATGCCCTACAGTGTAACTTAAATCAAACAAAATCTAGGGTAAATTATTGTCCAGAATTGCACACTGGACAATAAGAATTGACAATAGAGTGACTTTCATATAACCTTGAAAAAGTATTTGCAATTTGTTTCACCAACCAATGTTGGGGGAGTCAGGATGGCTTAGTGGTTATCAACAGTGCCTTCCACCTCTGCGACCCGGGTTCAACTCTCGGCCCCGAGATCATATGTGGGCTGAGTTTCAGTCGATCTCAACCTGACACCGAGGGTTTTTCTCTGGGTACTCCGGTTTTCCTCCCTAAGTAAAATCGACTCACAGCTTATTCCATCAGGCTGTGCTGCTGTGCTCCGAGGTCAGCCATGGGTCGTGTTCAGGGGCCGAGCGCCTAGCCGGCAGCACAGCTCCTTCGGTCCAATCTCGTTGAGCCGCGCGCTTAGCAATTCAGTCTCCAACTGCAAGTAAGGGTGTTTAGCAGGTCGTGTATTATTATTTGTTCTACAAGATTAAGGGCCCACTGACGTATTTTTTGGGGTGCGTTGCTAAGGATGTAATGGTTAAGTAATTTGAGAGAATTTGGCATCATTTTGGTCAGTTTCCAACTTTTGTAAGCCAATGACCCTAAATATGACGTCATCATACCACGCCCATGGTCACGTGACCAATAAAAGAAAACTCTAAATTTGTCTCCGTGCTACGCAATTTGGGTATTTAATCAATGGTTTGATAATTTGTATTCGTTTTTGCATCCAGCCAAGCATGGTTTTCTTTTTATTTTGAAAAATGTTCTTTTTAAAGACATAAACGATACTGAAATACCCATAACTTTTTCAAAAAAGATGATTTTAAAAAATCAATGCTAAGCTATATTCTGTATTTGGGGGTGAAACGTGCCATGTAAAAAAAAAAAACTTAATTCAATTTAAAACCGCCGGAAATTTAGCCTTTTTCTCAAACCGTATTTACGCATGCGCAGTTGATCTGAGAACGAGCGCGAGGAAGGGGGAGGAAAAACCTTCGACGGAAACAACATTTTATGAGGTGACTTTTGCTTGTGAGTGGGTTTTCTCGTCAGCTCATGATATGATGACGTCAGTTACCGGAAGTAACATTTCACTTCCTTAGCAACGCGCGAAAAATCCGTCTGTGGGCCCTTGAAACAAAGCTTCTCCTTATTCTTGTCAAGGAAACTCCTAATATGGGCAGTATAAACACTTCAATAGCCCAATCACATTACTGCATTTCAAATGACGTCAAAGCGAAACTTTCCAGAAAGCTCCTCGCGGAGATGTCATTGTTTGCATCAGTTCTACGTTCACAAAGCCAATGAAAATTTGCACTTGCTTGTTTTTGTTCCATAAGCCATTAGACCATTTCCGAGTTGCTTTTTGTCACTGGTTCAAAACGAGTCTTGGTGCTCCACCATTCAAAATTAATGATAATGAGTTTGATTTGCATGAAGACATACCACTAATTTGCATTTGAATGGTTGTGCACCAGGACTCACTTTGAAACCAAGGCAAACAGTAACTCGGAAATGGGCTTAATTAAATGCTTTGCACTTTTGTTTACGATCTGCTTTTACGTTTATTTGTCAAGGTCAATTGAAAGTCACTCTAATAGCAACGGGTGACGTCACGCGAAATATACACTCGACGATTGTCACTCGTAACTTGCTTCCAATTAACAAAGTGACTCTTCCTGATGGCCTTATTTTATACCATAAACTGTCCTGGAGGAAACAAGAGGAGAACGTAGCTTCAATTCTAAATGAGCATGGGTCGATCCTACATACCAAGTACTGTCACAACAACTCGTCGATATTGTCCACTTGAAAAGTAATTACAGTGTCTTCTTAACACAAAATTCCAATACACAGATCTTCCTATGATGATAGCCCGGCCGATCT
Organism: Montipora capitata; assembly: GCA_949126865.1. NCBI lineage: Eukaryota > Metazoa > Cnidaria > Anthozoa > Scleractinia > Acroporidae > Montipora > Montipora capitata. The sequence goes on from OX421451.1 coordinate 3,054,741, forward strand.
TCACCTTTATCATTACAGCGAAAAGACCTAAAAACTCTCACAGAACGTACAGTAAATGTCTCTTTCATCAGTTCTTCTCCCGTTTTCTGCCTTTGTTTACCCTAAGTTAAATAACCTACCAAAAAGTCCAGGAGTGTCTTCAGGAGTGACAAGTGAAATTAGTAGCAATAACTGAATTATGTCTTTAGAGGTCCTGTGCAAATTATACATGTAAACTCAGTATCACATTTATTTGCTGTCTTGCTCACTAAATAAAGTATAAAGTTTATACTGTCTTTATTTACAGTAAACACTGTACATGTATGCTTTCAGATACATCTGAACTTTCTTCCTGTTGGTCATACCCATGAGGACATTGATGCCTTCTTTGGTGTTTTTTCAAAGTACTTGGCACAGACAGATGTTTACACTATAGAAGGTACATGTAAGAGAGAGATGTTTTAACTGGAAGCTTATTTCAGTATACAAAAATGTTGCATGAGCTTGCATGGAAAGAAAATGACCGAGGACTGGGCCTTGTAACAATGTACCAGAATTTCAAGTTAAAATGAAAACTATTGTGATCTGACGTTTGTTGTTGTTCTTAGTAACACTGAATGCCTAAAAAGGAATTTCAAATTTGATTTAATTTCAAGCACGCTTTAAGGCTTGGTTGAATACAGCTGTTCAGTAACTTTGGCCACATGAGTCTCATTATTATTATTTGTAAAATTTACATATAGGCCTGAGTAAGTTCATTATTATCTGTACATGTACTATAAAAGTCAACTCACCAAGTTTAAGCATGTTGTTTCTTTGTTTTTCAGACCTGCTAAGAGCTATGGAGAGCTGCCTGACAACAATCAAGGCCTTCCCATTTTTACTTGACACTGTTTTCGATGTCAAAGAATGGTCCTCACCCCATGCAAATGAACTTCACTCTCATACTCATCCAAAGTGTTTCAAATTTGTGAGAAATGAAGGGGGAAGCTGTGTGATATTTTATAGGAATTATTCTCAACTGAAATGGGAAGGATCACAGCAGCTTCTAAAGGTGTGATTCTGTAAACTGAAAGTTCATACATATATGTTGTAGTTAACATTGTTGTCACCATTTTTTTTTCTGTAAATGAATTAAGTATCACCAAAACCAAGTTTACTTTTTAAATACAAATATTATAACATCCGAAAGTGAGATTTCCAAAGACATATCTTGTAGATACATGTAATCTTCCCATCTCAGCTTAATTTATTTTTACCCAGTAATTTTTTCTAACTACTGTACAGTAGGTAACTTTTTTGTTAACATTTACAGGCAATGTTTCACATTATCCCTAAGCACTGATAGTTTGCTCATTTCCTTAGTGTTAGGATTAGGGTAGAAGGATTTTTTTTAAAAAACCCATTTTATAAGAAGTACATGTACGATAGTTTAAATTTTTACTGGACTCCAATGCATCCTACACTGTATCTATTATTGTGTTTTCTTTCATTAAAGAGTATGCCAACAAGTAAACCAAATCTTATCCAGCCATCACTGAGTAAGATTTATGCTGATGCTCTGAGAAGAGACCTCAGAAAGTTCCAGGACAACTATCCCAAAGGAGTATTTGAAGCATGGTCACAGTGGATTCAAAATATCAATAAACTTTTGCAATTGCCAACAGAATGGGAATGGCCTTTGGATATACTACCAAAGTGTGACAAATTGATGCCAGCAATTCAAGATGTGGCTGTTCCTGGTCATCTTATAGCCAGGGCTTCTCATAGGATGCGGAAAAAAATTAAAGATTATGCGGAAATTTTTGGCCATATTATGCGTAAACAATTACGTTGATTATGCGGAAATTACACCAGATTATGCGGAAATTTAAACAATTTATAGAACTAATAATTATAGGCCCGTTCAATGTATTTACATGCTTATGGTAAATCAGGACTCGAAATTGCGACCGATACAGTCGTGTAGAAACTGCTTGCGAAGTTTCATCTTGCGAATGAAATGGCGTGTTTTCTTCAATGTTCAGGAAAATAATCGTTTTAAAGTAGTCAATCTCTTTGTCTTTTGTGTTTGTGAGGATGGTGAGAAGCTGCTTTATCACTAATATCAGGCATTTCTTCAGTTTTATGAGGAAAATGTTGTAATTATGCGGAGGATGCGGATTTTAGGGAATTATGCGGATCTGCATCACCGCATCCTGTCAGATGCCATGTATAGCCCTCCATGAAAAAGAAACTGAAGAAACCCAACAGGTAAAGTTTAACAGTATTCTAGTGTAATTTCAAAATCTAAATACATGTACATGTACATAACAAGCGATTAAACACCAGGTTTTTTTTCTCATCACAGATCTACACTGGGCGGGGCGATATAGACCTCCACGTGCCCGGGAAAATCCAGTTGTTACCCAAGATGATTGTCTTGAAAACATTGAGGTTGGAACATTTGTGGCAGTGAACCTGTCAAATTGTGACAAAGTGCCAGTGCTGGGAAAAGTGCTTGAAGTGACTGCAGACAGTGTGAAGGTGCACTACTGGAAGGGATCATTCAAGGGAAAATGGAGCCCGCATAATGTACCTAGAACTCAGACAGCTTGAGTTGATGATCTCCCCAAGGAGTGTGTTATCCTACGTTCCTTTTCTCTAACAGAAGGAAACAAGTTATTCGCATCAACAAGAAAACATCTTCAAGATGAGTATAAAAGATTGGGAAAAATTTAGGAAACATCTTTTCTCCAACATTGTATGCCTATTTGAATGAGTTTTCCAAATAATGAAGAATAACGTTTTGAAGTATCTTTCTTCATTTCACAGATATTTGAGTTTTTCTGTTTATAAATATGCAAAATAGCAAACAGGTGATGTCATCAGTGGTTCCCCTGGAAGATGGATCACAGAATTAAGAATATCTCTGAAAGTGTAACAGCAAGATTATTCAAACTTGCATGGCAGGAATAATACTGGTAATCCTTAAGAAAGTTTCAACAGTGCAGAGTATGATGTAACCATAGCAACACTTTTAGCTTTAGTCTCTTTTGGTTGTAAAAATCTCAATTTCCTCAGGCAAGACAGATAGTCCTGCTCAAAACAAACATAGAGCCTGTATTGCCGTAGGTCTTCAAATCAACTCATTGAGTGTGAATTATGTCTGGTTAAAACAAAAAGTAGAAACAACACTTCTGCACAAACTTGATCTGGAAGCAAAATGGTTGCCATGGCAAATTTTCAATGGGTGTGATTTGATGCATTGACTGATGAACATTATTGGTGCCAAGTTTGAAGAGAGCTGCTTTAATAATTATTTCTGAGGATATTCAAGATTTTGCAATTTGTTTTCCCTTTGGAACCACTGATGATGTCATCAGCTTTAATTACACAAAAACTTTATATCTCCAGAACGATAGTCTGAGATGTTTTAAAATGAGAACACCAAAAAGCCTTTAAGTTAGTTATTTTTTATTTGATAGGCATTTTAATGTTTTTTTTGTTTTGTTTTAGGAAGTCTAGTTGTAAAAGCAACAACAGAAAAGGCAGGTACACTGTATAAAAATCAGACTGGATCAACTCGCATCAAGTGAAAAATGATTTTGTTAGCCAAAACTAGTTGACGTTTGCCCCAATTTTACAAAGGTTAGCGTAAAGAGATTAGGGGTAGGGTGATTTCTCTGGGCCTTAATTAAGCTTATCACATTTTTTATGTCGATCCGAAGTGAGTGATCCGATCTGATCCGATCTGACTTTTGTACATGTACCTGCCTATAACAGAAAGGCCTGGTTTGACAGGAAAAAAAAAAACATTATCTTTCAAAAATTAGGTGGCATGCTACAGTAGTTGGTGAATTTATTATATTAATAAGAAAAAACTGTTTGATAGCATATCAAAGACAATAATTAGTACCGATACATGTATTTGATTATGTGGCTAAGCTTGTGTAAAGCATTAATGCTGCAGACTGAGTTTCTCTGATGCTTGATCTTGAATTTGTAAATTAAATTATTTTGTATTCTATTTCATGTTTGCAATAATGTTTTTTAACATAGAGGATAGATATTACATGGCCATGTGGAAATACCAAATATCTCTTCGAGTGTTGAAAAATCGCGAACAAGTGAAATATTTTTCAACACGAAAAAACAAATTTCATATGGAAGCAGCCATGTAATATTCTTTTTATTATATAAACACCAATGAAATACTAAATCATTTCACAAAAGGCATGGAAAGGTGTGATTTTCATATGTAACCATAGCAACAGTGATCTTTTCACATGTGAAGATATCATGTTTTCGCACAAAAGCTCACTTGGTATTTTATTGGTGTTTATATAATAGAGGAAACTATTAAAGTGTCCCTGTAATCAAAAAATAAATTGTTCATTTTCTTTGGTTTTCAAAACTGTGTTAACTAAACACTTAGTGACCCAAGTTTTTCTTGAAAGAGCTGGATCGAGAAGAAAATGATGTCAAAGGCTCGGTAGTTTGAGAATGCAGAATTAATATGCAGCACAGGAGTTTTGGGCTTTCAGACTTTTAAACTCGTGCTTTGCATATATAGTAAGCTGCATTCACACGCTGAAATTTTAAGCTAGCGAGCCTTTGATGTTGACCACTTTTCCCTTGATCCAACCCTTTGAGGTCCAATCGGTCAGTTTTGAATGTGAGTGCTGGCGGATCGTGAAATTTAAAACTTAGGCTCACAGTAAACGGCCTTTGGATAAAAATCGAAGCTCAAAATTTTGCCAGTCAGGTGTTAAGCAAACACTTCCAAAAACTGAACAAAAAAAGGAAGCCACCTTCTTTATCACAGGGGCACTTTAAATCGTATCATGCAAATTACAGGGAATTCATATCTTCTGTGTTTATGAAATCAGACTATCTAAAGTCCTTTCATTTTTTATGCCAGTTGAATTCAAGAAAATTTCCCAGATCCAGGTAATATTCGAATGATCTTTTCTTTAAATGTTAATTGGGTCAGATAATGGTATCCCTGTTGAATGGGTCAGAATTTCTGAACCGCTTTCCTTCTCTGTTGAATGGGGTCAGAATTTCTGAACCGCTTTCCTTCTCTGTTGAATGGGGTCAGAAATTCTGAACACTTTTCCTTCCCTGTTGAATGGGGTCAGAATTTCTGAACCGCTTTCCTTCTCTGTTGAATGGGGTCAGAATTTCTGAACCCTTTTCCTTCTCTGTTGAATGGGGTCAGAAATTCTGAACACTTTTCCTTCCCTGTTGAATGGGGTCAGAATTTCTGAACCGTTTTCCTTCTCTGTTGAATGGGGTCAGAAATTCTGAACCCTTTTCCTTCCCTGTTGAATGGTGTCAGAATTTCTGAACCCTTTTCCTTCTCTGTTGAATGGGGTCAGAAATTCTGAACACTTTTCCTTCCCTGTTGAATGGGGTCAGAATTTCTGAACCGTTTTCCTTCTCTGTTGAATGGGGTCAGAAATTCTGAACCCTTTTCCTTCCCTGTTGAATGGTGTCAGAATTTCTGAACCCTTTTCCTTCTCTGTTGAATGGGGTCAGAAATTCTGAACCCTTTTCCTTCCCTGTTGAATGGGTCAGAATTTCTGAACCGTTTTCCTTCTCTGTTGAATGGAGCAGAAATTCTGAACCGTTTTCCTTCTCTGTTGAATGGGGTCAGAAATTCTGAACCCTTTTCCTTCCCTGTTGAATGGGGTCAGAATTTCTGAACCCTTTTCCTTCCCTGTTGAATGGGGTCAGAATTTCTGAACACTTTTCCTTCTCTGTTGAATGGGGTCAGAATTTCTGAACCCTTTTCCTTCTCTGTTGAATGGGGTCAGAATTTCTGAACCGTTTTCCTTCTCTGTTGAATGGGGTCAGAAATTCTGAACCCTTTTCCTTCCGTGTTGAATGGGGTCAGAATTTCTGAACCCTTTTCCTTCTCTGTTGAATGGAGTCAGAAATTCTGAACACTTTTCCTTCTCTGTTGAATGGGGTCAGAATTTCTGAACCGTTTTCCTTCTCTGTTGAATGGGGTCAGAAATTCTGAACCCTTTTCCTTCCCTGTTGAATGGGGTCAGAATTTCTGAACCCTTTTCCTTCCCTGTTGAATGGGGTCAGAATTTCTGAACACTTTTCCTTCTCTGTTGAATGGGGTCAGAATTTCTGAACCGTTTTCCTTCTCTGTTGAATGGGGTCAGAAATTCTGAACCCTTTTCCTTCCCTGTTGAATGGGGTCAGAATTTCTGAACCCTTTTCCTTCCCTGTTGAATGGGGTCAGAATTTCTGAACCTTTTTTCTTCCCAGTTGAAATGGGGTCAGAAATTCCGAACCTCGTTGAATGGGGTCAGGCTGATGGTGTAGGATCATATATTCTGTCGAACTAATTTTGCAGTTCAGAGTGAATTATGGAATGCCACCTTGAATTTTTGTAAGGAATCTTCATCTCCGAACAAACAGTGCAAATAATCGGCGGTTAAAGGCAGTAATTTTGTAATTCCGTTTAGATTTCAGTTTTCCCTAGCAGCTAATTTGGCATCCTTTTCGGAACTACAGTAAGAGGTTACTCCGTTCAACAAACAATTTCTGACAAGATATGCTAGTTTACTCGTAAAGATATGGGGTTTTCAGTGTTAACCTCATAGCTTTCTCCGAAAATCGCTAAATCGTAATGCCACAATTTAGTTTGGAACGCGTTAAAAGAAAGCCAAAGCCCACAGGGCCCGAGCATCATAAAAGGATCATAAAATAGGACATGTTTAGTTGTTGTGTTTTATAGGTTTGTAGAACACATCAATTGCGCAAGTCCTATCTTGAGCTACTTGTGACGTAGGAAACTAATTAACCATTCACTCCAGGTGATCTGGTGATGTAATTCAGAGGACTGGGGAGAAACAATTTAACGCCGTATCCCACAACCGCGCGCGGCCTTATTTTCAAATTCAACATGGCAGAGGCGAGGTTAAATCTTGTCGGGTCTACTTGCATGTTCATTCAGTAACAGGAAATGTGGTAGACATGGAATGATCTGTTGAGTTTTGGCGATGGAAATGCTGCAGGAAGTTTGGAAACAACACCGAAGGCCGCGCGCGGTTGTGGGATACGGTGTTAAATTTTTTTTTCCCAGTTCTCCGAATTACGTCACCAGATCACCTGGCTAAGCAGATAAATGCAGCCGCTGCCAGATGGGGAAAACCCACTCAAAACAGTACTGAGTTGAAGCGGGCGAAGGGAGGTTAAATGTCGAAATAAATAAAAATAAACAAATTAACGTTACCAGAGGTTCGCGGCGAAGGAACGGTAGCCTCAGTATCAACTTCACAGCGATCACCGAAGAAACCTCTTGGACATCTAAACAAAATAGAAAAGCAAGTTAGCACGATATCAGTAGCTTCAGAGTACTGACATTCGCTTCCCTTGGATCTTGGTCTGGCTTAGGGTTATTGGACGCACTCTCTACACATTTCATCGTCGAAAAAAAAAGTTTTTTGTCTAACGAACAAATACAAGGCAGTGCAGAGCAAGCTTAGATTGTCATTCTTTTGTAACAGGCAATTTTCACGATAGCGTCATCTGACTACAACTAACAGAATTCAGTTTCTTTTTCCTTTCTTTTTAAAATTTTTTATTCCCAGCGGGGTAAAAATAACAATAGCTCTAATTAGCATGAGACAAGCAAAACCTGGAGGATTCTGGGACTTGTAGTCAAATGGTGTCATCATGCAACTGAACTATTGGTAGGTTTTTTCCTTCACTTGTACGAATACTGTTGACCAGGGTGATGAAACGATCAAACAACTGTTCGCCACAAACTGCAGAATGGCAACGTAGGATTATTTATCAACATATAAATTAGTTGATTTTTATGTTGAATTTTAAGCAATGAACATAAATGGTTATTGAAGTGTTCGTACTTGCAAATATTGCCGATCTGAGATACTATACACGTTCCTCCATTTTCACAAAGGTTAAAAGGACAACCAACTGCAAAAGAAAACGATCTTCAAAACGCGGGCAATGATAGAACAAGGACAAAACAAACAGTGAAGCACAAAGTTTAGAGTAAGGGACTGTTTACCAAAGCAGTGCGTGCCATTGCCATGGTAACCACTTTCCTCTTTGCACTCGCACTTGAACGTGGGACCTGGGAGTGAGAGGCAGGTGGCGTTTGAGTGGCAGCTGTGGGTTCCCGCCAAACAGTGGTTGGTAACTATGGAGACAAAAAATAACTAAGTACATCTTTTAAATACATGTATCTAGCAATAAGATAAGGAACAGCGAAAAGCCGTGTTTATGACATTTTATCTCAAGAGAATGGGAATGAACAAGATCTACGCTTGCCCATTTTGACCTAACAAACTATTTTGGAAAAAGTGATTGCGCCGTACCATTGCACGTGGCTCCATTCCCAGAAAAGGCTTCCTTGCACGTGCACTGAAAACTTCCAGGCGTATTTACACACGTGACTCCAGGTGTGGCCAGGTTGCAGTTGTGCAGAGAGGAGTTTTTACATTCATTTATATCTAAAACAAAAAACGCAAAAATAAACAAAGTGGTTTTTTCGTGAGATTTGGAAATTCGAGGGCCAGCATCCAGCCTATAAATAGACCTTTTTACCGATACGGCGGCCATTTTGATTTCTATTGTTTTGAATAGCTATTATGGGATACCCAGGTATTTGCCCCCTGAGCATCCAATAATGTCTTTCAAAACAATAGAAATCAAAATGGCCGCCGTATCTGCAAAAAGGTCTATTAAAGCTCTCTTTATAACAAGAAATTAAAGTTGTCCTAAAGAAACTGATCATTCGCTAAGCAGAGTCATTTTTTAGGATAACTATGCGACTGAAATATCCCCCGTTAAAAGTTTACCTGGGAACAGAAACAGACTCATTAAGCCTCCTGTATTTGCTTTAGTTACCTGAGCACGATTTTCCATTCCCTGTGAAGCCTGTTCCACAATTGCATTGAAATGACCCGACTGTGTTGTTACAAATGGCGTTCTCATGACAGTCGTTGGTGTTGTCATTCTGGCATTCGTCGCGATCTAAAGCAAAGAGAGAAAGAGAATCATGACATCATCACATTTCATGAAAACAATTTTTTAACAGTTGTTGTAAAATGCTTCAGTGGAAGAAATCCAGGCCGGAATTAACTGAAGTCGCATTTGACCTGCCTCAAGAGGGCTTAACAGATTAATGGTGAAGTCGCGCGTAGCACATTTGCATGGTTCGTGTCTTATTTAAGCCCGCTTCGGTGAGTTGTTTCGTTCAATGCGATGATTCTCGTTCAGAAAATCGTCTGATATCCGCAGTTACAATGTACTACTAGTAGTTTCATATATATCTTTCCTCCATCAAAGATAAACTCGATAAAGAACGCAGTAGGTGAGTACACAAGACTGACTTACACGGCAGCACGAGAGTATCCATAAGATTATCAAAACCCCTTTTAAAAGTTAACACACTACGTAAGCACTCAATGCATTCATAATCAAGGAAGCCATTGTCTCCTCGATTCAGCTCTTTCGGGCCTACCGGTCCATGATACGCTAACGTGGAACGACCATATAGAAGAACTTGTTAAAAAAGCGTCTAAGAAACTGTACTTTCTTATTCAACTTAAGCGTGCGCAAGTTCCTACTTCAGATCTTGTAACATAATTTTGTGCATGTATTAGGTCTTCACTAGATTACGCTTGTCCTGTTTTCCATTACAGTTTACCAAAGTATCTACAAGTCGAGCTCGAAAGAGTGCAAAGGAGGGCCCTATCATGCATTTTTCCCAAGGTGCACTACTCGGACGCCCTTCATGCAGTTAGCAGTCTATTGTTAATGATCCACGTAGTAAGATTACCAGCCTCCTGCCTCCCTCAGTTTCTATCTCATATGAGCTGAGAAGGTAGAGGAGTTTGCTACGCCTCTTGTAAAGAGAAATCGATTTGGAAATTCATTCATCGTTAAGAGTGCGAGGGAAGCATTTAAGTAATTTCTACGAGTAGTCGCTTTGTAATTTTATAATAGTAGTAGTTATATAAATCATTTCTTATATTTCTTACTTGTAAAGAGGCGCAATTCAGTTTTTTTTCAACTGCAATGTTTTTCTTAATAAACACAGTCTATCTATCTATCTATCTATCTATCTATCTGTCTGTCTGTCTGTCTGTCTGTCTGTCTGTCTGTCTGTCTGTCTGTCTGTCTATCTATCTATCATTTTTAACTTGAGTAATGACGGACCGTAAAATAAAATACAAAAATCACACCTAAGGTGAACTGCCTTTCTGTACGAAATTTAAGGTTTAAAACTGTTAGTTACGTGTTTCGCAAACATACTTTTCAAAGTTCAAGGAAATACTGCCAGGAGAGAAGTAACGTTTTTTTACGATTGTGGCATTTTAGGTGCTGCAGCCTTCTCACCTCGAATTGACGTTATTGTGGGATCAACTTTTAGGCCCCCAAAAGTAGATGCATTGCTTGACCGATTCAGACTCTCTTTAAGTACCAATTCAGCTGTCTGCAATACAGTTTTGTTACTAGTCGCATCAAAGTGGACGACGAAGTCAGCAAGAACACTTCCGTTTCTAAAGCAAGAGTCAATGTAATCAGGTTAGCCAATCAAAGAAGAGGTAGTATAATCAAAGCAGCCAATAGGGCAACTCAAAGCAAAGACGTGAGCCACAGATACACTTTTTAAATGCTTATGACAATGGCGCGAAATCTTTTGGCCAATCACCGAAGTAATAGAAAAGTCAAAGATATCCCGCAATTACTTTCAACACCGAGCTGAATGAAGCCCCAAAACCCATAGTTTCATTGTTACAATTTCTCAGCAGAAGGAAGATCATAAACCCGTTTCTCATGCAAGAGTCTTCTGCAGCATAGTTATACAGCATACAAACTTGTAAACGGAAGTTCATAGAGGTCGCCTTTTTTGGAAGTGTCCAAAGGTAAGAACAAAAAATTCATTATTTCAAATATAGACATTCAGAAATGTGGCTGTCCTTATTCCACCAAGCGTCATTTATTAGGCATTTTTTACAGATAGAATGATGCTCTGTATGCTAATTAGCTCAAGTACTCTATCATCAGTGGTAATGCAGGAAAAAAACAGGTTCGCCCTGACTCAGATCACGAAGGTCATTTGTACCTGAATCCTTGAACTTCGCATCCTCTGTAAATTGATGCCATTTGGGAGTTGTTGTAGATATTGTCGACCTAAGAGGACAAAACTGAGTGAATTAAATAGTTGCCGCATAATTATTTCTTTCTATTTGAACACTAAAAGCCTTCATTCGTTATTTGTAGGTCAATCACACAATGTTTTGATTACCCAAACTGAGTCAGCGAAGGGTACAATCTGTAAGAAACTGTTGTAGGATGTCCAACTATCCTTTGAAAGCCATCGGCTCCAAACAGATCAAACCCGAGTTATTATAAATAATCCCGTTGACATTTCACACGATACTGCAATCAATGTTTGGGATCTAACTATGGCCACGGGTGACTACTCTGTCTGGAAAGTTATTCTACCGAAGCCGCAAGCTAAGATTTCAGGG
>OX421451.1:3071232-3088732 GCA_949126865.1 Montipora capitata
GGCTTGGCTAAATCTATATATTATCATTATTGATAATAGAAGATAGTAGTGGCAGAAGTACACAGGATTCCTACCGCAGCAACAATTTGATTAGCCAGTTGTTTATACTTTTCTGACGTCTTGTCGGCTAGTGCTTTGGTGTAGGTAACGTTACTATTTATTATCCTCACTTTGCCTTCAAATGCATCAGTAGCTACAGAAAAAAAATGAGAGAAATATCATCAAGAGTTTAATGCTCCGCAGGGCCGTAAGAGGCTTTGATAATGCGCCACCTTCCCTTTTTTACCACCACGAAAGTTGTAAAGCTCAGTACAGTCAAAAAAGAAGCCGCAGATTTTTTTTTTTGTTCGAAAATGTGGGTTTTACAGACGAGGTAGCACCCTTGTTCGGAACGTTTGACCGTTATCGATACCCAATTTCACTATTTTGGTATCTAGTTTTCAAGATTTATTTGCCCCGGTTGAGTGTTAATGAAAGCCATTTTGAAGCCTGAGTTTTGAAGCATTCCGCGGCCTACTCAGCTTTGCATTAAAACAACGTCATCTCCTATACCACATGTTCGGATACCTGTCAACACTAAAAGCTTGGAAAGCCTACGTTAAACATACTTTCACAAATGCCACGATCGTTAGGAGTCTCAAACTCTCCCGGTGGGCAGCGACATTCGTGTGAACCAATCAAATCCAGACAAACTTGATCTTCCCTGCACGGAGACGGCTCACATTCGTTAATTTCTGCAATAAATAAGTGTCAAGACCTTTTTTTATTAACGGTTTAGTAAAAGATATGCTACCTGCCTTAATTAAAACGGAAAAGGGGGTGATTAAGTAGGAATCAAGCCTACGACTTCCTAAAAACTGGTCGAATGCTCTAAACACACGAGGACTTTACGATCTACGGCAGCGACGTGGACGAAAACGGCACCTCTAAATATAACTTTGCACTGTCATAAGTCTTTCGCGACTATTCCATCTCGTTCCCGGTGTGCAATGTGGGCGATGTATCGTTAAAATAAATTGGTACGAGCGGTTTCAGAGTAAAAAGATAGAATGAAAGCTCTGTGTTTGTACTCTCGCGTTGTCGTCAAAACCTCAAACTTGGTGATTTCACGTCGTTGCTGTGCAGTGGTTATCCAGAAATACTGTATGCGTAAAAAGAAAATACGCGTACCGCACTTGCCGCCCGTACAGCACAATTATTCTTCCTCTCTTAACCGATGGCGTTCTTGCCAACGACCGCATCGTAGATCTTAAAAGTCTCAACTGAGCTTCAAGCTTTCCTGATGAGCCACTGTAGATCGTATATCTAGGTGCAAAGTGTCCGTCTGCTCGGCATCAAAATGCTACTATTGATAGTGGTAATGGCAAAATCTGAGAAAGATAATATGGAAGTTGCCTGGCAAGGTTAGCCTACCATGCTAGCCCACATATAGGGCACTAGCACTATAAATTTTTTAGATGTAAACTAGCATGATAGGCTCCACCCTGGCAACTGGCAAAGGGAAACCTGTCCACGGATTATTCTTGTGGTACTAGTAATAGTTTTCACTACATCTGCCTCCGCCAAAGATAGTATGAAAGGCAGTTGAGATACGTTTAAATTATATGCTGAACATGTCGCCCCTGTTTTTGATTTGCGTCTGACATATCGTCGCCCCTGTTTCTGATTTGTGTCCGGACAAAATGAATTTCTGAGCCAGGCAACTCGATTTGCATCAGATCTGCTTCAATGTTTGATCTTTCGACTGCTAACCCGAACAGCACTTTGGTTCTCTTTGCGAGTTTCTACTTCGTGACTCCCGAAACACCTCGGTCGTGTATAACAATACCAATACCACTTGCGCGCCCGTTTAAACAATACCCATACCACCTTGCGCGCCCGGTTGAGCAAATTGAGATTGACTCCCCCTACAATATCTACCAATCTAAGCATTTACCCCTTTTACGCGAGGACTTCTAATTTGCCTCATCGGGTTTTGGCTCTGGGCCAAAACGCTGCGGGGGCAACAAGCCATGTTAAAGAAGAAAATCGAACGAAAAGTTATGGTATACAAAGGGAAAGCTATAGTCATGGCAATCCTGCTGATATATGTCCCGTTAGTTTATATTCCCTCTAGCATTCACATGGTTATGATGTGTTCCTTGACAAGGAAGAAACGTGCTTGTTTCAGGATCGCTACGAATATATTCTTTGTTGGTATTGTATCCTTCATGATTTAAAAGGGCAACATGTACCAAATATACAAACGTTGATTGATAACTTGACACATCTCTGTCATTTTATGAATTACTACTAATGATAACTTGAAACATTTCAGTCCTTTTCATTAAAGGAATTTATGTATTAATGCAGAGAATTGTTAAAAGTTGTGAGAACGTATTGTACTATGACCACGGCACCTTGGCAAAATTCTCCGTCTCCTGTAAAGCCAGCTTTACAAACACAATGGAATGACCCAGGGGTATTCTGGCAAACAGCGTTTTCGTCGCAAGGGCCGAGAGGACATTCGTTTTCATCTGTAACAAAGAATATGATATGATGTTTCAAGTTGTTGTTCAGAAATAAAGAAACACAATTTTCTTCAAAGCCAGTCATTCATTCCACTCTCCCCACATTACTTAAGAACAGATTCTACTGAAATATTAATATCAAAACAAAGTAAACCGTTAGCTGAACTGAACTGATCTGTCCTCAGCGACTGGCATGACGGATTTGCAATAGGCTGACAGGTGCACGTAAAGGAAACATTTCTCGACAGAAATCTTGTGATAGCAAATTCGAAAGTGTAAATACAACTTAATCAAAGCCAAGATAAAGCAAGACTGATCAAATATGTTTTCAAAACAAGCTACCCACGAGGTTATAATTAGATATAGAAAATACAAAGAATAACAACGCGCCGCACACCTGACAAAGCACTAGGAAAGTAAGTGGTCACTCGCCAAACATGCTAAAACTGCCACAACTTAGAGTCGAGAAATGCACACCATTAATGCCCCGCTCGACCTTGGTAAAAATCACAAAGTGTCCCATAATGTTAAAACGTAAACTGTCTAGTTTCAACACGTTAAGCGCTGACATTTAGTTCGTGTTTTTATGAATGTTTATGTTTATTTGAAGAGCACAGTTTGGCGCCCGTTTACCAAATACATCACATGTATATTGGAACGGACGCAACGTGAAAGTTTTAGAGATAGAAAGCAATTCACTTCCAGACGCTAACAAAAGCCAGCATGCCTATCATTTCGTTCATGTCTGCACCTTAATGGTCATTGTAACTGTTCATAAATGCAACAAAAAATAAAATAACCAAATAACAAACGTGCCTTACCTGTTATTGCACTGGAACTCAAAGCCAAAGAGGGGACACTACTTGATATTAGATTCAATGAAAAAACACTTGAAGATGGAATTGATCCAGACAGTGACAAAAGCACAGAAGAAATGAGAATTGCAGATGTAAGTGCAAAAGTTTCCGAATTCGCACGAATTCGCACAAATGTCCAATTAGTTCTCATAAATCTTCTTGAAATACTTGACGTGCGTACGACCAATAACGAGGTAACCAGTGAAGCTGACACTGTAGGCAACATTACACTGCTATAATCTATTCCTACACTAGATCGCATTGACAAAGACGAGCCACTTCTCACTAAACGGTTTATACTCGATATTCCCACAAGAGAGGACACAATCACAGGAGACACAGGAGGCAAAACGGACGTGCCACCGATTATTCCCCTTCTGGATGTCACTGTAACGGATGTCGGGCGTCTTTCCACTGGGCTACTTGTAACAGCTAATGTCGATATGACTTGTGACGATGTAACTAGCGAAGATGGCGCTGAAGGTAAGACAGAAGTCCTTTCGACTATTGCCAATCTCGAGCTTTCCGACACATATATTAAACTACTTCTCACTGAGCGGCTTAGACTCTCAGATGTTGCCTTCACTGCTTTAGATGAGTGTAGCACAGACGACACTGACAACAAAACTGATGGGCTTGCCATTACTGACACATTCGAGCTTACTATCAACGCCGAAGGAGTCCTTCTTGAAAAACTGCTGGAAACGGCTCCATGGGACATTACGGAAGACGATTGCACCAACACAAGAGATGCTGAAGATACTTCAGCTGTGGTTTCATCTACCGCAAGAGACGAGCTCACAGCCACAGCCGATTCCCTGCTCAAAACATAGCTACTTGTACAAATTATCGATGTTAACAATACTCCAGGAGATGACAGGTTCACCGATGACACTGCAGGTGATAAGGCTGTACTCTTAACCGTGGATAGTCCAACGCTAACGGAAGCAGATGACAAAGTACTTCTCACCACGCTTCTCGAAACACTGGATTTGCGTATGGAGACTGAAGATGCAGCTAACAAAGATGAATCTCTTTCCAACACAGAAAATGTCTGATCTGTTTCTACACTTGACATTCCTGACACAGCCGAATAATCGCTAGTTAGGGAGCTTCTCAAAGAAAATGATCCGGACACCAAAGCTGACGATGATTCCAGTACCGAGGATTTTGACTGCAATACTGATTGACTTGGATCTAGTGACACACTAGGCCTTCCTGCAAACGATGACAAAGTACTTCCTGCCAGTCTGCCTGAAAAAACTATTTGTGACACCGTTCCAGAAGAGGACACTGAAGACGACTTCGATGTAGTCTCAAATACCGGGAGAGACGGCCTTGCTGTCAAAGATGATGAAATACTGTCGACCAAACTCCTTGAAAAAATACTTAAACTCGATACTACCATAGAAGACAGAGAAGGCGAAATGGATGTGCTATCGATTATTCTTTTTCTGGATGTCACTACCACGGATGTTGGGCCACTTTCCACTGGGCTACTTGAAACAGTTAATGTGGATATGACTTGTAAGGATGTAACTAGCGAAGATGGCGCTAAAGGTAAGACAGAAGTCCTTTCCACTATTGCCAATCTCGAGCTTTCCGACACATATATTAAACTACTTGTCACTGAGCGGCTTAGACTCTCAGATGTTGCCTTCACTGCTTTAGATGAGTATAGCACAGACGACACTGACAACAAAACTGATGGGCTTGCCATTACTGACACATTCGAGCTTACTATCAACGCCGAAGGAGTCCTTCTTGAAAAACTGCTGGAAGCGACTCCATGGGACACAACGGAAGACGTTTGCACCAACACAAGAGATGCTGAAGATCCTTCAGCTGTGGTTTCATCTACCGCAAGAGACGAGCTCACAGCCACAGCCGATTCCCTGCTCAAAACATAGCTACTTGTACCAATTATCGATGTTAACAATACTCCAGGAGATGACAGGTTCACCGATGACACTGCAGGTGATAAGGCTGTACTCTTAACCGTGGGTAATCCAATGCTACCGGAAGCAGATGACAAAGTACTTCTCACCACGCTTCTCGAAACACTTGATTTGCGTATGGAGACTGAATATGCAGCTAATAAAGAGGAATCTCTTTCTAACACCGAAGTTGTCTGATCTGTTTCTAAACTTGACATTCCTGACACAGCCGAGTATTCGCTAGTTAGGGAGCTTCTCAAAGAAAATGATCCGGACACCAAAGCTGACGATGATTCCAGCACCGAGGATTTTGACTGCAATACTGATTGACTTGGATCTAGTGACACACTAGGCCTTCCTGCAAACGATGACAAAGTACTTCCTGCCAGTCTGCCTGAAACAACTATTTGTGACACCGTTCCAGAAGAGGACACCAAAGACAACTTCGATGTAGTCTCAAATACCGGGAGAGACGGTCTTGCTGTCAAAGATGACGAACTACTATTGACCAAGCTCCTTGAAACAATACTTAAACTCGATACTACCACAGAAGACAGAGAAGGCAAAATGGATGTGCTATCGATTATTGTCTTTCTGGATGTCACTGCCACGGATGTAGGGCCACTTTCCACTCGGCTACTTGAAACAGTTAATGTGGATATGACTTGTGAGAATGTAACTAGCGAAGATGGCGCTGAAGGTAAGACAGAAGTCCTTTCGACTATTTCCAAACTCAAGCTTTCCGACACATATATTAAACTACTTGTCACTGAGGGGCTTAGACTCTCAGATGTTGCCTTCACTGCTTTAGATGAGTATAGCACAGACGACACTGACAACAAAGCTGATGGGCTTGCCATTACTGACACATTCGAGCTTACTATCAACGACGGAGGAGTCCTTCTTGAAAAACTGTTGGAAACGGCTCCATGGGACACTACGGAAGACGATTGAACCAACACACGAGATGCTGAAGATACTTCAGCTGTGGTTTCATCTACTGCAAGAGACAAGCTCACAGCCATAGCCGACTCCCTGCTCAAAACATAGCTACTTGTACCAATTACCGATGTTGACAATACTCCAGGAGATGACAGGTTCACCGATGACACTGCAGGTGATAAGGCTGTACTCTTAACCGTGGATAGTCCAACGCTAACGGAACCAGAAGACAAAGTACTTCTCACCACGCGTCTCGAAAAACTTGATTTGCGTATGGAGACAGAAGATGCAGCTAACAAAGATGAATCTCGTTCCAACACAGAAGTTTTCTGATCTGTTTCTACACTTGACATTCCTGACACAGCCGAGTAATCGCTAGATAGAGAGCTTCTCAAAGAAAATGATCTAGACACCAAAGCTGACGATGATTCCAGCACCGAGGATTTTGACTGGAATACTGATTGACTTGGATCTAGTGACACACTAGGCCTTCCTGCAAACGATGACAAAGTAGTTCCTGCAAGGCTGCTTGAAACAACTATTTTTGACACCGTTCCAGAAGAGGACACTAAAGACGACTTCGATGTAGTCTCAAATACCGGGAGAGACGGCCTTGCTGTCAAAGATGACGAACTACTATTGACCAAGCTCCTTGAAACAATACTTAAACTCGATACTACCACAGGAGATGACTCCACCACAGAAGACAGAGAAGGCGAAATGGATGTAGTATCGATTATTCCCCTTCTGGATGTCACTGCCACGGATGTCGGGCCACTTTCCACTGGGCTACTTGAAACAGTCAATGTGGATATGACTTCTGAGGATGTAACTAGTGAAGATGGCGCTGAAGGTAAGACAGAAGTCCTTTCGACTATTGCCAAACTCGAGTTTTCTGACAGACATATGAAACTACTTTTCCCTGAGTGGCTTAGACTCTCAGATGTTGCCTTCACTGCTTTAGATGAGTATAGCACAGAAGAGACTGACAACAAAACCGATGGGCTTGCAATTACTGACACATTCGAGCTAACTATCAACAACGAAGGAGTGCTTCTTGAGAAACTGCTGGAAACGGCTCCATGGGACACTATGGAAGACGATTGCATCAACACAAGAGATGCTGAAGATACTTTAGCTCTGGTTTGATGTACTGCAAGAGGCGAACTCCCAGCCAAAACTGATTCCCTGATTAACACATAGCTACTTGTACCAATTATTGATGTTAAGGGTACTCCAGGAGATGACAGGTTTACCAATGACACTTCAGGTGATAAGGTTGTACTCTCAACAGTGGATAGCCCGACGCTAACGACAGCAGATGAGGAAGTACTTCTCACCACGCGTCTTTGTGTGGGGAAGTCTGTTGATGAACGGGAAGAGTGTTCAGTAGGTCTTGTACGTGATTCTGATTTGGAACCGTTTTCGTGAGGAACAGTGATTGAAGATTTCGTTACGCCAGAATTTGCATCTAAGACTGCTGTTTCTTCCAACGTTGTTTTGAGCATCTGAAAGCCAGTGGTGGATCCTAGCTGCAAGGCTGAAGTTGCCCGAACCGTGCTTGGGAAGCCAACGATGAGTATTCCCTTCCATAAAAAGCAAAGCAAGGAACATTGGAAAACCGGCCAGAGCTCTAAAAAGTAAAGTAAAAATTGTATCGGCTTTCCTGATGTTTGCACTTTCTTCTTCCAGTTGATCCTTTTTTTTGGTAAAGAACTGGAACGCGCATTGTATAGGCGCCTTTTGTGGTTAAACAAGTTAATAAATAATTACTTAATTGACCACTCCCTACGGGGGCTTTTCATGGTTAATGAAACCACAGAACAGGACAACTTTTAAAAATCCCAACTGGCCTGAGGCAAACCTGGGGTCAATTTAATAAAACTTTTACACGTGTAATTTACAATTGTAGCCATTGTTTTAGAGTCTGAGAACAATAGCTACACTTGTAAATTACACGTGTAAAAGTTTTATTTAATTGACCCCAGTTGTCCTTCTACAAGCGCAGCCTAGAGGGTGAGCCAGGTATTACCAGGAAAAACTTCAGCTAGTGGTCAGATTGGGTCTGGGAGGCCGAGAACTCCGAATTCTAAGTCAAGCGCCCTAACCATGTGGCCACGCCGCCTCCTGCGTTTCAAGTCTCAAGGTATGATATTAAATCAGACTCGAACCGATGACCTCTGTGATACCTGAACAATGCTCTGTGAACGGAGTTGTGTTGCTACACCTGTTTGAAAGCAGGTAAATGTCCCCGGCCTCATCTTCACCTCCCGCGAAACCGCGTTGATAGGCATGAAACGTTAGGAAATTACCTTCAAATAGCGGTCATAAGTCTTCCAAATTTTCTAACAGGAAGCTTAAAATTTGGAATAAACAGTTTCATCGTTTAGGGAAGTTCAAGCGAATTTTATGGACCTGGATAAAGAATAGAAAAATCCAGACGATGGCGCAGCATCACTTTATGGTGTAAAATTACGCCAACAATGATTCAAAAGCATAACCACAGGTAACCCAGGCTCACTGTGTGCGTCACGTAGGTATTAATATAGAGAACATATGAGGCGAAGTTTAGGTCTGAAAATTTGCTAGAAAATGGTAATAAAAATCGATTAAACTTACCATGTGGTGAGCTGGTGTTGTCTTTAAGACGTACACGAAGTTTCGGGGAAAATGGTCCCCGTTCACCTTCCTTCATAATATAGTGACAAGGTAGCAGACGGAAGCCAGCTAATGGACTCCGATCGACCCAAAACAAGCACGATTTTTTCCACGAAAATCAAATCCAGTCGCTAAATAAACACGCCAGGTTCGTGGAATAGGAATTTCTCTAAACCATGAATCCACTGAAGCATCTCCAGGTAGCAACGCGGAGCCACCAGACTCCGTAAAACTTGTAAGTTAACCTGCTAAAATGGCGGCCAGAAAGCATGGTACTCACCAAGTGCCCAATTCAAAATGGCACTGAACTCTGGACGCCTGGTGACGAGTATAATAAGTCTCCCTCGAGGGAGGGGAGTCCCAAATTGCTCAGTGAGTTTTGTTTTTAGCAATTTGGGACTCCCCTCCCTCCAGAACTTATTATACTCGTCACCAGGCGTCCAGAGTTCAGTGCCATTTTGAATTGGGCACTTCGTGAGTACCATGCTTTCTGGCCGCCATTTTAGCAGGTTAACTTACAAGTTTTACGGAGTCTGGTGGCTCCGCGTTGCTACCTGGAGATGCTTCAGTGGATTCATGGTTTAGAGAAATTCCTATTCCACGAACCTGGCGTGTCTATTTAGCGACTGGATTTGATTTTCGTGGAAAAAATCGTGCTTGTTTTGGGTCGATCGGAGTCCAGACGCTGGCTTCCGTCTCCTACCTTGTCACTATATTATGAAGGAAGGTGAACGGGGACCATTTTCCCCGAAACTTCGTGTACGTATTAAAGACAACAACAGCTCACCACATGGTAAGTTGTATCGATTTTTATTACCATTTTCTAGCAAATTTTCAGACCTAAACTTCGCCTCATATGTTCTCTATATTTTAATACCTAGGTGACGCACACAGTGAGCCTGGGTTACCTGTGGCATAACATGCGAAGTTGCAAATATAACTAAAATCTAAAATTTAAATAAACAACACGTTAGTATTAATAAACAAAACGATTTGGCGGTTTCAGTTAAGTCTTAAGAAAAAACGCCCTCGTCAGACTTAAGATTAATTTAAAGATATTCCAGGAAGTAAAATAAAGTTAGAGATAGGATTGCGTTGTAAGGAAGGCTACTTTAAGGTGATTCCCTGGTTTTGCATTGCGCATTCCTACTGCGCACGATTTTTGCGTCATCAGCACGTGCACATGAGCGCGCGCGCGTACAAAACATAAGGGATTTCCCTCAAACTAAGCTCGATAGCGAGATAAAAGCTCCTTTTCTCTTAAACGAGCACGGTGACCCCCACTTTTTATTTTATAAATTCAATGAGAACAATATCCGCAATAACTGAGAAAAAATTTGGCAGAAATCTATAGCTACTTTTTTGGCAAATGAAATAAATGCTACAGATAGAGACGTAACGGGCCCAGCAGAGCAAGTCCAAATTATGTTTCCTTTAAAGGATAAAAATATCAATTAATAATGCAGGGTATTTGAAGCCATTTTTTCTGGGACGTAGATGAATAAGCAATCAAAGAAAGTCGAACTCTGTGTGATATAGCACGCCGCATTGAAAAATAATCGATCTTGTTTGTTGTGCACTGAGATAACCAAAAGTCACCTAAATAACCATATTTGTCAGCATCGTGGCATGAAAACAAGCACGGTGACCCCCTCTTTTTATTACCTTTTTAACATCTCCTTGTACTGTAATGTCATCATACCAAGTTTCATCGGAAATCTATGACGGGTTCTTTTACCCGGGAATCACCTTAAGTCGCGCTCAAGAGGGGAGGTGGCCGAATTCAGCAACCAAAAAGATCCTTCGCACGATTTACTTTGTCAAGTAGTATAAACGCTTTATATATCGGCTCCCTTATACAAATTTACTTTTCAAGTCAGTCTCCCATTTTGCCAACAGCTTATATGTGTAGGAACGCTTGACTTTTAGACTCCCCTACAAGATGTGAGGATTTCAAGCTCTAAGGGTTGGCATGAACACAATGCAAATTCAAACAAACATTAAGAAGTCACGGCTTCTTCGTGGGGAACATAGGCACAGTAGATGACGGTGTTCGTACAAAAGCAAGCAAACACAATGACATAACGAATGCCTATGGTTAGTCCACCGAAAAAGCAATAAAAGTGGCCATATTGTGAATAGCAGCTCTTAACTTTCGTGGTACAACTTAACAACCGGCTCAAAATTTTGTAGTGCCGTTTCATCCGAAAGATTTTTTTTACTTTCGACGTGTTAGGCATAAATAATACGTGGTGATTTTAACATGTGGGACGCAGCAACAAAACACAATTTTTAACCAAATGCCGGTATCATTAAGAAACTGCAGATGCACGTCGTATCGCGTTGATGAAACGAAACGTTTGTTTTCTTACCTCGTTTTGTACATTTCTGCATCTTGGAGGCCCTCATCGTGGCTTTTGAGACTTCACTAAAACGATCAGACCTCCCGGTTGCTCCATAAGTTACCATTTTCAACAACTTGCAAAAATGTAGGACGCTGTAAACGGTCGCGAAGGGACCCAAAGGTTGTTCCACCCAAAATCCTAACTGGTCGTTTACATCACATTTGTGATATCTATTTGCAGGTTGACCCAGGCAAAGAGTGCAACTATTGCTACTAACAGTGCGGAGCCCAAGCTGCCGATTGCTCTTGCTTCTGGATTTCTCTCTGGATACTAATTGTCGCACTTAATGCTTTGTTCCGAAAAACTGTCGTCTCAGATGAGTCCTGTTTCAACCATTCGGGCAAAAAAACATAGGATAAGAAGTTTCGCAAAGTACGATAACACCAATTCAAACAAACACAAGCACTCAGTTGAGTCGTCTGTGCTAGGACTTGGTATATTTTTGTACGTAAGACGGGCGATTGGCAGTTTGCATAAGGAAACTATGTCCTCGCCTACGCAATGACTTCGCTAATTATTGCAACTTCCGCAAAATAGGCGTCACTGGCGAACAGCAGTCAGTTTTACTTTCCAGTGAAAGTTACTTGAGATCTGGCTTAACCAATCCTGAACCTAATTTGCGCAAACGAGAAATTGATTAACAGAGTTAAAATAGAAGGAGGCAAACTTTGAGCTTCCGAGAGAGAGAGAAATCATTTAAAAATTTATTGTGGCTAAAACGTGTCTAAATTTCAGGCGATTGTTTATTTTATCCCTGTTGTTCCAGGGAGACACTACACTTAGAGGTTTGCAGTCTTTATAACTATCAAGGACTATCCGGAAAGAAAATACGGCAGTTATATTATTCTTTCCACTGAGCTTTTTTGGTCCTAAGTAGGACAAAACAACTATTTCATTTTTCCCACGTCCCAAATGCAGGAAGAAAAACAAACCGTTTTAAAGAATATTTATTCTGTTCAACAAACAGATAAATGAAGAAATCTGAGAAGCACTTGAAGAAGAAGGTTCAATTAAGTCTAAGGTTGCAAACACTGTCCGGGCACTTTAAATGCGCTTTAGTCTTAATCTCGTTCATAATGAGCTAGGGCAGCTGATGCTCAGGACGGGCTCAGGAGCGGAGAGAAAACAGCACGAGCTACTCAGGTCGATTGACTAATTGATTGATTGATTGATTGATTGATTGATTGATTGCATTAAAAGAGATTACCAAAATCGGGTAGAACGTACACAGATGATGGGTACAGGATTGACAATCCAGAAGAGAAATAAATAGACGAGTAATATTTGAGAATTGAGCTAGTTCTCCCGACACTTTCCCACGTTAAAAGTTCGAAAAACTCACTCTAAAGCTCGAACAAATTACTAAACTAAACCTCCACTGTTATAGAAATATTGAGCACTCTAGCACTAGCCCTATATCTCTTTTTCTGCCTCGCAGAAGCATCACTTATTGCAAAGCTACGATTTAAGAACATGTTTGGGCTCCATAATACAGGACAGTTCCTTCTGTATGAGTATAGCCCCAACCGAGCAAAAAATGTTTTATGACCTCTGGTGACAGTGACTTGTTCACAAACGTGAGCATTTGTTGTGCTAGTTCAATATTATTGAACATCAAGTCACGAACGAAAGAGTAACTTTACAAGATTTTGGCCGAGTTCAATGCAAATTGAGAACTGCTCTTAACTGGCCAAACTAAATTGGTTCTTCTAGGAGTAAAATAATCTATCGTTTTGACGTCTTGGCAAGCAACATTTCATTAACTGAAACGAACGAAGGTGTAACCTATGCGAGCGAACATTTTGTGTGGGGCGCAAACTCCCATTCATGCGGCCTTTTCAAGTTGAGAAAAAGAGCTAAAACCCCTTCTCGCTTTAAAAAAATACAGGGAAAAATTAACCGCAAACTTGGATCGACACGGCAAGCAAACAAGCAAACCAAACAAATCCATAGAACTGTCAAGACATCATTTTCACAAACACTTTCAGGTGACAGGGTTAAAGATAGACACATTTTGGCGGATTAGTTTCGAAAGTGCTTGGTTGGGTTGCATATAATTAAGTTAATTAAGTATTATAAAGGACACAAGAAAACTTTCCTTTTTTCACCGGCCAGTTTAACCAAGAAAGGCAATTTTAAGTTTATCAACTCTAACTTCTAACCGGTCTGAACATGAAAAATAGCATTTGTAGCGTGATAGCCTATCAAAAACACAATCCAAAACTCCTTGGTTTTCGTCCCCAAGAATATAAGGAAAAGCTTCCCAATGATTAGTTACGAGAAGAAGTCGGGATTTTTTTTCCGAAACAAGGCTGCCGCCTGTCCTTACAGAGAAATAAATCCTTTTATTATTAAAATATTGCAATAGACAAAGTTGGTTGCCCACACTAATTGCAAATATTGTTTTTTCAATATCTTTACGCAAACCGTCAATTCACAAACAGAGTTGACACGTACTGACAAAATAAAATAACGCAAGGACAGACAAAATTGGAGTTTGCACATTTCAATGAAAGGACAGCTATGGACACAACCATAAAGAAAAAACAGAATCCTTTCACGCCTCGTCGGATTTCGCAAAGCCAAAGTGTAGCTGCAGCTAACTTGGTTGCCTACACCAAGGTTAGATTGGGATATTTGTTTCCTCGCGTAAGGCAGCCTTAGCGCTTGCTCCTCGAAGGAAGCAGTCATTGCGCGCGTGATGAAGGGAAAGGGACGGCTCTAAGTCTGTCACAAGTGTTCAATTGCAACACTTGGTTACTTTCGCAGTTTGTTTCGCGAAGAAAAAGGGTCTCCATGAATATCATACGCTGTCGTTTTATTTCAAACTTACATACATAAATCACTAAAGACTACTGGTTTATAACAATGTCAGTGAGGGACCCCAGACGTCAAGTTTTGTGGCCTCTTCACCCTCCCTAGTCTCATTTCTAGCTCACCACAAGTCAATATCCGCACTGCGTAACTGAAGCAGGTCCTCTCAACAAACATGTAAACACGATTGCAGTTTTCGTTTGAGGCCGGGTCTAGCGAGTGAAATTCTCCGCCTAAAATTTCAAGGCGGCCATCTGTACTCCTTTCTCCATTCCTTCTGAAGAAGGTAGCTTGCCCTAAATGGCACTAAATTATTTAATACACCTTGAGAAATGGATCTTGTTAAAAAAGGGAATTCCGAAGATAGTGCTCTCGATGAGCAGCCCCTCAGAACCGAATAGAATAAGGAAAGCATATCAGAGCCAATATAATACTTTTCCTGATTGGATAACGGGAATCTGAGACCCTTCGCGTTTCCTTCCGAGATCCTCCGCGTTTCCTTCGGAGATCCTCCGAAGCCAGCAGCACTGGTTCCCCGGATGCGGTATTTACTTGGTATTGGTGAACTGTCTGAAGCACAAAGATGCATTGGTACCGCCGAAACCAAACGAGTTTGTTAGCGCCGTTCTCGGCCCTGGTGCATTAAGTTGCTGGGATCTTAGTGGCACGTAATTCAAGTCAAACTCTTCTTCTGAATCCACGCCATGCAAGTTCAATGTGGGAGGAACTAAACCCTGTAAGAAAGGGAACTGTTTGCACCACGACCATCATCTTTACCATTGACGATCATGATTATCAGATACCGCTAAACAGCGCGTTTTCAAAAACGAGTCTTCTTAAATGCGTTTTACAACGATGTGCAAAAATCAAAAGCCAGGGCCGGTTACTCGCTGAAAACGGTGAGTAGGTTCTTCATGGTCCAGTATTTTGAGACCGCACCTAAAGCTTACCGTCTTTAACTAAAATGGCTACCAAGGATAACCACTTGAACACGTGGTTTACACTTTTTCCTAAGTTAAAACCTTAAGTTTCGATCAGGCCGAATTTCAACCACCGAAAGGTGGTCCGATATACTAATAGCCAAGCTAACAGTTCTGCAAAGTGCGTTTGATTTCGGGACTGCATAAACTTTGTTTTGGCCCAAAACATTTAAACCAAGCGATCATCACAAATATTGCACCAAAAGCAAACCTGGAAGGTACCAAATGGAGTTACGGAACGTACCTCCGCGACGCTTAGGACGGAAAATATGGCTTCCACTGCACCTGCAGCACCAAGCAAATGACCGGTAGCTCCTGAAAACAAATACATTGTAATTCAACTTTTTCTCTTTGGCTGAGTTCAAAAGCTGTGAAGATGACTTAAAACAGTGAATTCGATTCGGCTTATGTAAGGTACAGCGTCTAAACAGGACCTATATAACGGAGCGGTTTCGGGACTTATTTCTCCTGACTATTCTAAAAACGCAACACCGTAAAAAGTGCGTTTCATGATAGTGACAAAGAACCATTTGGCCAACGCCAAGGCAATGACTTTTTGTTGGCATTTGATGTGCTCCATGCTTCGAGTTATTTTGATTTGGAGTACTCTGGTCTGAAAAAAAGAAGCCATTATTTTCGAGAACGTCATTCCATCTCAAAGTATAAATCGTGTTAGAGAAATGATCAATTCGCTATATCATGGATCGCTTCCTTGCGAGATAATTTTTACCTTTTGTAGATGATACCTGAACGTTTTTGGCGTGGCTCCCAAGCAATGTTTTTATCGCATTGTTTTCGCCAGCATCTCCTGTTAATCATAAACGTAACAAAGAAAAGAAATTTCCATTTTTTTTTAGGTTCTATTTCATTAACTGTCTTTAAAAGTAAGGGTTAGAAAATCAACGAGAGTATGCTATGTGATGCACAGATAGAAGGGATTTGAACCACCCTCCGTGATCTAGTCGGATGTTCTAACCACTGCGCGACTGGAGACTGTGGCGAGTAAGGGTGAAATGTGGGTATTGACTAGAACTGCATGAAGCTGCCACACAGTCAAATTTCAGATTACCATACCACGTAAGAGGAAAGGGACTTTATTGAAGTGTCTAGTCTCCTCGCGCTGGAGCACTAATTGGGGACACTGTCAACTGGAATCAACAAATCAAATCAAATCAAATCAAATCAAATGTTGGTTTTTGAGGAGAGGGGAAAACCGGAGAACCCGAAGAAAAACTTCTCGGTGCAGGGTAGGGAACCAAGAAATTCAACCCACGTACATTTATGACGCCGAATCTGGGAATACAACCCGGGCCACATTGGTGGGTCAGGGCGAGTGCTATCACCACTGCGACATCCCTGCACGTATGCCTCATAACTGCATCGCATCGTCACATTACGGCATATCGGCGATAACACCTCGATAACTGCATCACCCAGTCACACTAAGGCATATCAAGGATGTAACCAACCGACCACCGAAGCGAGCAATGTAAGAAATACTACATGAAAGATTTTATGCATCAAATGGAAACGCGGAAAAATGTGAGCCCCAGATGGGATTTGAAGCGACGACGATTTCTCAAATGTTCAATCTTACCAATGGGCGTAGATGTGGCGTGCGCGTTAATATAATGGATGTCCTGTGGTACGAGTCTCGCATCCCTAAGAGCATTTTTCATAGCTAAATATGCTCCATACCCTCCCTCTGACGGGGCAGTGATATGAAAAGCGTCACCTGTAACAACAAAAAGAGGAAGCCGTATGATAATCAAAGGCTCCTTTTAACAGCTCTAAGAAGATGGCGCAAGGCATCGTACCGAAACACTCAAAAACTTAATAAGGCACTTTACGAATACAACTGATACCTGAAAGTCCGTATCCAATAACTTCAGCGTAAATCTTGGCACCACGACTAACCGCATGTTCGTATTCCTGTAGAAAAATATTAAAACCAAAGTGTGAAGTAAAAACTCACTTGATGTGCACAAAGATGACTCATGTGGCATAATGCAGACGCTGCCTCAGTAAACTTTCTTTCCGCGTAGGAAAATCATTAACAGTGTTTCCCGCTTGAGATGTTTTTGACCTGAACGCCTGCCTAAGCAACAGTTGTTTGTTTTTCTTCCTGCATTATGAAATAATTAAATAGCAATTGTCCTGCGTTTGGAGCTGGTTAAGCGCTTTCCCGCGTTTGCCAACAGCAATTAGCACCGGACGAACATTTTCCCGCGCTTTTTTTCCCTCTTTTCCCTCTCTTGGCCCTGGATGAATATTTTCCGGAGCTTATAAACAACTGGACTGAGTCCTTCTCTTTGCACTGGATAAACACTTTCCCGCGCTCGCCACCTACTGGACAACTTCCCGTCCTTTGCACAAGAACTATCACAGTATGTTAAT
>OX421451.1:3093732-3101232 GCA_949126865.1 Montipora capitata
TCCAAACTTGAAACAAGGCTTGACCTTGATGAGGTACGTCGTATGACTTAAATTTGTTTAAAAACGTAAGTCAATTTACGTTTGGCTTGACTGGCCGAAAAACACACTGCTGCCGGTCTCGTTCCAATTAGTGTTGTCCTGGGTTCCTCCCTTCCGACACAAACAGAGAAGAGTGAATGAGCAAGGTAAGCGTAGTTTAAGTTTTATCAGAAGGGAAAAGGTTTTAGAGCTTGTTTCACCATAAAAAGTAAAGCTTTAATAATCGAATAAGAAGAAAATGCAGGGCTCGAATTTGAGAATCAGGCATTGGCGTTATTTTACGCCTAGCAGGAAAGATCTAAGGATCTTTAAATCTAGGGACAGTTGAATTACTTGGAGATCCAGAAATCTGTCATTTATTAGCGCACGTTCACGCCTAAAGCCTGCTTTAGACGTCGAATTTCACATGCACCGAATCGAATTATTCAATTCGGTGCACGTCAAATGTGACGTGTAAATCAATTCGATGCGACTCAAATGAATTCAATGCGGGTTCAGTCGAAGATACGAATAAAGTGTTTCATTTTATCCAGATGTTCACCATTTTCTGCGTTAGCCTTAAGCTTGCCCAAATAATCTCCATTACAACCTTGCCATCGGAAGGAAAAAATTAAACTTTATTTTCCCCATCACTGTTTCCCGCGCTCACGAATTCGATTTGGCACATGTGAAATGCGACGTCTAAATCAAATACCGCATTTTTTAATTTGAAGTGACTCAAATTGGTATTTGATTCGGTGCACGTGAAATTGAACATTTAAACCAGGCCTAAGTGAAAAAAAAAAACAGCCGTAAAACTCCAAATTCTAGGCGTATTTTCGCAATTTCGAGCCCTGAAAAGAAAGTCGTCAGCTTGAGCAGCACATAAGCGTAAAGACACAAAAATTATTTATTTGATTTGTTGTTGTTCAGCATCGGAGAGATGAAAAGAAATCTGAAGTTATTTAAAAGTACTAGTCCTGCTGCTCGACTTGGTTTCCAGGGGTTGTCACCTGAATAACCTGAATAGCCTGAAGTTTTTGACAGGCAAGGGCGCAAAACTACAGAGAGATTGATGTTATTCAGCGAGTCCAAGCAATTGGAATACACAAGTGTCAAGATCTAATTGGACTGCGCCACATCGCCGGATCCGACTGGGGAGCGAAGTTTGTTGGTATCACGAAGAAGACCTGGGTAAAAGCTGACATGGCACTCGATGACGACCATCCCGCGATCGACTGTTTCAGAAAGCTTGATGATAGTCTTATCTAAAACCAGTTAGCTAACGGAGAATTGCCGACTCAAGTTTAAGACCTAGAGAAAGTAGTCTGCCAAGTGTACTGCAAAGCGGGACCTACCATCCTTCCTGAACTTCGATGGGACCTTTTTCGATCCAGGAACATGGAAGGTGAGATGCTGCCTCCAACTCGTGCTTCCTTACTCATCACGCGCGCAAACTTCATATCCATGCGCCACAAATCCTATATCACCAGCTGCCCAGATCTTCCTCCCACTAAACTTAATGCCTGGAGTGAACACCAAGGAGCATACATTCCAGTTATGTGCCTGTCTCTCCCTGCACCCAAGCTTTTATTGAGCTTACCAAATGCGGCTGCAAGTCAGACTGCAAAGGGACGCTGTGGCTGTTTCAAGAAGGGGATTCCATGAACTCCTCTTTGTAAATGCTTTGCAAAAAACTGTACAGATCCATTCACAGATGACACACGAGTTGATAACGATGAAGACGATGATGATGCTTTTAG
Source organism: Montipora capitata (assembly GCA_949126865.1). NCBI lineage: Eukaryota > Metazoa > Cnidaria > Anthozoa > Scleractinia > Acroporidae > Montipora > Montipora capitata. Next base: position 3,095,514 of record OX421451.1, read on the forward strand.
TGTATAAGAACTTTAGTCACATTTTACGCACGAACACTTTTAACGGAACTGTACATTAGTAATATACATAACAGAAAAAAGACCAATAGCGTCTGCCTTGTTACTATGGGATTAACGAAAGTCAATGGTACTTTTGTATGAGAAAACTGAAAGAGTGCATGCGTTTACAGTGCGACGCGCCTTACCATGGCCACCTAACAAAGTTTTTACAAATTGTCCGCCAATCGGGATGTGTGAATTTGATTGACAGTCACGCCTCCTTGCAAAGTTCGCACAGTTGTAAGTTGAACAACGTTGCATGGGTTGTTGAGTTGGCGTATTTACCCGTGATTGACAAATGTGAAGTTTGTTAGGTGGCCACGGTAAGGCGCGTTGCACTGTAAAAAAAAAAAAAAAGAAAATAAAGAAAGTTCTGCATCTAACTGGACATCGCTCGTAATGTAAATCATTTGCTAGTTAAAGTTTATCAAAAATGCACTGATTTGCTTAAGAAAAATGAAAGTCCAAGATGGCCGCCACCAAAATAGCCGGTAGTTAATCCTGACGTCATCGCTGGTTGACATGGTAACCAATTTAAGTCATACGATATAAGATCAAGATTCGTGTCAAGTTTGGTCAATGTATCTTGAGTTAATTTTTCTTGAGTTATAGCAAAAATATTCGCAAAACCGTTTTTGCATGTAATAAGCATAAAGTAAATCCTTAAGTAGCCAGATACATGAAAAGACGGGGTCGGAAAATTTGAACCCTATCGGATTCTTATTATTCGACCCAAAATTAGTGCAAAACAGCGAAAAAGTCAATTTCGGCACGAAAGTCCTACGGGATTACACTCCGTACCGCACTATAAACTTTTTGGTGAAAGTTTCTTTCGCTTATTTTTGTTTTTCAAGATTGACTTATTCTAATGTAAAGTTTTGCCGAGTATCAGCGTTGAAAAGCATTTGGAAGCACAGAGATAAACTCCTCGGTTAATTTTTAATCTGGGATTAGCGTTAATCGGCTTTTGAACAACCGGGCCCTCGTTTGCAACACGTTTCTGAGGGATCTTATTCCCTTAGTCATGTCTTAAGGCAAGGCTTGTGTAGAATAGTTCTTCATTGTGCTAATAATGTCTAAGCCTTTAAAATTTTCTTGTAATAAACAAATCTGTCGCTGTTGTGAGATTTCAAGTTAGCAAACAAAACAAGAGAAATTGTACAGTCATGTACAGACCTAGGTTTATTTGGTCATATTCTAAAATTTGAGCTGCAAGTTGATAAAATCAGTACATTGCTCACTGGAACTGACGATAAAGAAACGTTTGATTGTTTTTAATAGTGTATGCTCAGTGTTTTGGTGGTTTGTTAATGCATTATTTTTGCAACGGGGACTTGGGGATATGAAGATAGTTGGCCACAACAGTCACTATGAAGCCACAAACCAGGAGTCCAAATGTTATGCTAATAAATCCAGCAGGCATATTCAGAAGAGCTCTTGGAACATAAAATGCGCTCAATCTTCTGTACCCCTGAAAAAATAAATGCAGAATGATCAGATCTTGCACTTCCGTCCACAAATACACCTAATAATATGAACAGAAAATTTTGACAAACACCAGAAAGTGTCTTTTTGAGTCGAAGTTCCAATTACCAGTTTACAAAACAAAAAAGTTACCGTCTGGCTTTGGGTTGTTTTACTGCCATGGTTCATACCTTGCCTGGCTGTATTTACTCAAGGAGTAAAATTAGATATTTGCCTAAAAAGTGACATTTATTGCTTGCATGTCTGAATAAAAGTGATGTTAAAGTTACTAAAAATTAAGGGGACACCTAGTGATGCTTATACCAAACTCAACATGCATCTAATTAGCTTAAATTTCCGGTCACAGCAAAACGCAGACTACAGACTGTGCAGACCGTGCAGACCATGCAGACCAGGGGTAAAATATGGTGTTACCCTCACTAGCATTGAGAGCTAACTGTAAACAGGATAACCTGAATGTTATTTAGGCGCATTTAGGCTATCCAGATTGATTTTCAGGCTAACCGAATTTTCATTAACATTTTTACAGACGCTCTGCACAGTCTGCAGCCTGCATTTTTCAGTGTCCCTTAAATTTCGGCCATATCTCTCATGAAGAGGAATTTTAATCCCTTCAAAGTAAATCAAAGATACCAAAACTAAACTCCTCTGACAGTAAAACATAAAGTTACTAAATTCATATCATAGTGGAATAATTATGAATATTAGGACTTGCAATGACAATGTACATAACAATAATATTGTTCTGAAACCCAACTGGAATTCAACCAGTCGGTTATTTCCATAGTATGGTGGAGCTGAATTCAGCCAATCAGGATCAGAGCAGTATTTAAACCAAAACGAGTCCCAACCCAATCATTACACCACAAAGGCTCCCTCATTCTGTTTAATCTTGCACCCCTGATTAAATTCTCCATGAAACCAATCATTAAAGTTAATATTCGCTTTGGTTCCCTTTGGTTGACATTATTTCTATTTATTTTGAATTCATATTATTTTAATATTTTTATTCATATCAGAATTTGAATTTAATTTTAGCACCAACAACAAATAAACCTAACCTGTTTGTTCAGCACATCTCCAGCCTCACGCCAGTAGTTGCCAGTAGTTGCCATGCCGATGGACACACCCTGAGAGGAAAACCCAAGTTGTTTTTAATATGATTTTACTAAATTTATATCACTGAGTATTCATGCCATATTCTGCTCTGAGTGTGGTTTACCATGATTTTTAAATAGGACTGCCAATCATGTTGAAAACATTACTCAGGCCTTGAAGAATATCATGTGAACTTCAGTTAAACACATTAGGCAGTTTTAGCAATGACAACGGCAACGGCAATGAGAACGTCACAAGTTTGCAAATTTAGCGAGCAAAAGCAATAGCTTTGAATGCGCTGCAGGTGCATCTTTTAATTTTTGTCCATTCTTTGCCATCGTCAGCAAAACAACAACATGAAATGACCAAATTTGAGGTTTTAGGGAGAACATCAGCGCTTGAGGATAAATTTTCATTTCCCCCTCCCCCCCCCCCCCCCCCCTAAATTGAGTGCCGTTCAAAGAAGTTTCTTTCTTGAGGGTTTGCCACTCCTTTCTCATGTTAAAATGCTTGGAATAGTCAAGAAGTGATTACAAAAGCGCGAATTCACATTTAACAAAGATGCTCTTGTTGCAGTTGCCATCGTCATTGCTAAAGCTCCCTATTTACAATGTATCCCTGAAGCAGCCCCCATTGATGAATAAAATCGTCTGAAATCAGACAGAGTAAAATCTGTACGTCACTTTCACAGGATTAAAAGGGTTAAAGGGGGCATAGTTTTTGTGTGGACCTAGATGTTGTTAACACATTCATCACTGAAGCAGTCCCCACTGAAAAGTAAAATCATCTGATGTTAGAGTAAAATCAGGTGTCTTGAAAACAAAGACCCCTAAGACCCTAGACTCGAAAACGAAGAAAGTAACCCAAAACCCTCATTTTTGGCTAACCTAGGCCTAAAAACCAATTTTAGACCAAGTTAGGCCTTGGGTTAGCCAAACTGAGGGTTTTGGGTTACTTTCTTCATTTTCGAGTCTTAGGGTCTTAGCGGTCTTTGTTTTCAAGACACCCAGTAAAATCTGTAAGTTCACTCTTAGGATTGAAAGGGTTTAAGTGCCTATCACCTCAACACACGTTTTCACTTTATTTAATCTCCTAAATCGTCCCAGATACATATTTTTACTTTTTTATTGGCTTTTAAAAGACAGGAAAAGTGGTCATACTATGATCCACAACTAAGCAATGAAGGGGAATCAATGGTTTCAATACCAGGTTGACATCACAAATCAATTTGCATTGAGATAGTTCTTTCAAAACAGCGATGCAAGTTAATTTGTGACATCAACCCAGTACCAAACTACCCTGCAAGCAGTTGGTTTCTCCTATGCTTCCCGAAAGAGAAACCACTGCGAGCTACCATTAGTTTCTTTGAGTGAGCCGCTGTCCAGCGCCAAGGACAAATAAATTAAATTTGAACCGGTAAAACGAGTTAGTAAACTTGTTTTGTCGCTTGCGCCTGCGTTCAGCTACGTAACTGCTGCGTTTGGGCGAGTCTGCTGTGTAGTGATTTCCCGCGAAATAACACGAAGTGATGTCAAATACATCACGTGGGGTGTGACATACTTTGCACATGATCGATGGAAAATCAAACGGTTGCTCGCGGTGGTTTCTCTCTCGGGAAGCGTAGCAGAAACCAACTGCTAGTATCAAACCCATTCTCCTTCATTGATCACTTACATGTATTGATCAAAGCGTGACCATTCTTCCTGTCAAATAAAAAAAGTGAAATTTCAATCAACACAATGTATAAATTTGGGAATACAGTGGAAAATTGAATTGAAAAATGAATTGAGATTATAGGCACTATAAATTGATAATTATGGCCAAGATGATTCACTAGTCCTGCAATTCAACATTGTATAATCTAACACAAAATGAAAGCCTGCCCCATGCCTAATACCAAAAGGAAAGTGACACTGGAACGATCTTTGCCTAACTTGAAAATTAACTTTTCCTTTAAGACCAGATGGGTTTGAGAACTGTGTGACAAATAACATGGTTTACATACTGCTCTTTCTCTCTGGTACTGATCTGTAGGTCTCCATTTACAATCTTCAAAGGCTTCATGTGTAGCAACCACACCAAACAGGCTTTCTGTTGTAGTGCTTCTCTTGTCCTGCAAAGGCAAAGGGACAGCATTCTTCAAATAAGTCAGTGATCTTGGGATGCTGTGGTTTTCACCAACAGCAAGGACCAAAATTCAGGAACTTCAAGAATTTATCTCTGATCTGAAAAGGTGCTACATTTGTAACAGCTTTCCATGGAAAGAAATAAAAGAGATTTATGCAAAACTTTCTTGTTGCATACCATAGAATATTTGACTTCTTCATTGGTATACAAATTCACCTAAAAGCTTACAGCATCATTTTGGTGGGAAAAACGTGATACATGTATTGTCATCATTTTATTATGAGGGTTTGCAAAAAATGTCATTGTGTCAAGACAAGTCAACAACACAGTAGCAGTTTTAGCATTTTTCGATCAGCAAAAAGGCTCAGTTACCAGCAATAAGAATAACTGAGCAACCTATACCGGGTGCTGCTAACAAAGAGTAGGATTAAATCGTCCGGGTTATAAATTTTCTCATCTCATACTTGTTCTCAAATAAGCGGAGCTTTGTACCTCTACTCTGCCTACATGTATGTGTGCTTTGAACTTGTCTGAACTTGTCTTATCTCACCAACTTAAGTTCTTTTTGCCAGTGGCTTTCATCAAATTCTCCAGGATTTTCACCTCTAGGAACAAACGCAGCTATTTTTGCTGGAATATTATTGAAATCTGGCAATATTAAAAGAAAAAAAAAACATATTTAAAAAATTCACCAGGATTCCCATCCTTGTTCAAAGTCTGCACAACTGTATGTATGTATAGAGTAGATTAAGAAAAGACAATCACTAAACAGTGTTTTAAATTAATGTCACTTGTTTTTGCTCCCATTTGGTTCATTTTGACCAACAACATTTCCATAGCAATGTACTTCACCACCCAAATTCAATACATAAATAAACAATCAAACACGACCAAGAGAAGTTTTGTGCCTCTATCTAATTTCCACTGGAAGCTGGGTGGGAGGAGGAATGTTAAACAGGGCTCAACTCTA
>OX421451.1:3106232-3158732 GCA_949126865.1 Montipora capitata
TTATGAAAAAAACTATAAAATGAGAATCGGGAGTCTTCCCTTGTCATGGAATGGCAGAATTACCCAGAATTCTTTTTGGGCATGAGCGAGGCAACTTAAGAAGCACGAGACTGGCCCTCATCGAATGGCTGAAGCGCGGCCAGAGGAAATGATTTCTAGCCAGATACTCAGGAGTAGGCCTGGTGTGTGCTGTTAACTTAGATTTTGGATTTCTGAACAAGTTCTAATCATAGAAAATTCGCGACAAAGTTGTGCTTTCATTTCGCTGTAATTCTCGTCTCAAAGAAACGGTATAATACTGTAAATAAGAGAATAACGATATTTATATTTGCAGATTACCTGTCCTCTTACTACGAAAGTCAAGCTCTACATCTCTATGCAATAAGCGCATTCAAAATTTCCTCCAATTACTTGATAAAAGTATGTTTGTTTTGGTTTTTTTTTGGCCTTTTTTTTTTTGAAAAAAGGGTTTTTCTGCTTATATGAAAAATACGTTTTCTCTCCCGTCCCCTTCTTATGCATGATCGTCGCGGAAATTACTGACATTCTGTTCCTCAATAAACCTGGAACAACCAGTCATAGTCTTAGTTCTCTTTTTTCTTACGTATCAGCTAAGTTGCGGAATGCGCTACCTGATTTTATCCGTACCTATGAGTTTACTGGTTTTAAAAGAGAATCCAGGGCCGCATTTTGTACAGCGGCGTTTCTTTTTAATGAATATATCTTTAAATGTTATGTATTTAGTAGGTATCTGTATATGCTATGTATTTTAGCTGTAAATGTAATGTCTCGAAGACATTAGTTCCTGTAGTTATTCGGAAAAAGCTTATGACTGTATGTATGTTACCTTTAGCAGGGCGCATGCGCGCACTTTGTAATCTGCGACTCCAGTGCTTACCATATGACAGATAAAATGACTTTTCTCTTGAATATATAAGCCATCTAATTCTTACGCTCTATTGACAAGGGCGGTTTGGAGCTGTGAGTAGGCGTGGGATTTGTCACATATGGTTTAGGGGCCGACATATCTCTCCCTCAATGCCGTACCGGGAGGCAAGGTCGGTAGCAGAAAGCAGCGAAGGGCCAACTGCGTCCAAAAGCGATCGCACGGGCCGAAATCCCGGGATGACTCGTTTGGTACGACGCTCCAGCGCCGGTGTCTGGAGGTACTGCGTTTTTCTCTCTTGTTTAAACATTCCGTCAGCGCATGCGCAAATGTTCTGGCTCTTCGGTACCTAGCCTAGTAGCAAAAAAAATTAACATGCTGGTTTTTTTTTTTTTTTTTTTTTTTTTACCAGCAATTGACATTTCAGTTGATTTTTTGGGCATAAACGTAACGTAAGAACCGTGCGTTTCTGGTCTTGTCTCAGACAGAGGCGAGAGATGGTCTCATGTAGACTGGGACGCCTAAAATGCTCTGTTGTAAACATGGCGGTTCACGAGTGAAGTTGTCTCTCTGGCCTTTCTGTTGACGAATTCCAGGACCTACTCACACAATCTGGGCAAGTTTTGAAAGCTAAAACCTTCAATCGATGCGTTATTTTGCTGGTAGGACTGGGTGGCCCGACACTTATGAAAAAAACTATAAAATGAGAATCGGGAGTCTTCCCTTGTCATGGAATGGCAGAATTACCCAGAATTCTTTTTGGGCATGAGCGAGGCAACTTAAGAAGCACGAGACTGGCCCTCATCGAATGGCTGAAGCGCGGCCAGAGGAAATGATTTCTAGCCAGATACTCAGGAGTAGGCCTGGTGTGTGCTGTTAACTTAGATTTTGGATTTCTGAACAAGTTCTAATCATAGAAAATTCGCGACAAAGTTGTGCTTTCATTTCGCTGTAATTCTCGTCTCAAAGAAACGGTATAATACTGTAAATAAGAGAATAACGATATTTATATTTGCAGATTACCTGTCCTCTTACTACGAAAGTCAAGCTCTACATCTCTATGCAATAAGCGCATTCAAAATTTCCTCCAATTACTTGATAAAAGTATGTTTGTTTTGGTTTTTTTTTGGCCTTTTTTTTTTTGAAAAAAGGGTTTTTCTGCTTATATGAAAAATACGTTTTCTCTCCCGTCCCCTTCTTATGCATGATCGTCGCGGAAATTACTGACATTCTGTTCCTCAATAAACCTGGAACAACCAGTCATAGTCTTAGTTCTCTTTTTTCTTACGTATCAGCTAAGTTGCGGAATGCGCTACCTGATTTTATCCGTACCTATGAGTTTACTGGTTTTAAAAGAGAATCCAGGGCCGCATTTTGTACAGCGGCGTTTCTTTTTAATGAATATATCTTTAAATGTTATGTATTTAGTAGGTATCTGTATATGCTATGTATTTTAGCTGTAAATGTAATGTCTCGAAGACATTAGTTCCTGTAGTTATTCGGAAAAAGCTTATGACTGTATGTATGTTACCTTTAGCAGGGCGCATGCGCGCACTTTGTAATCTGCGACTCCAGTGCTTACCATATGACAGATAAAATGACTTTTCTCTTGAATATATAAGCCATCTAATTCTTACGCTCTATTGACAAGGGCGGTTTGGAGCTGTGAGTAGGCGTGGGATTTGTCACATATGGTTTAGGGGCCGACATATCTCTCCCTCAATGCCGTACCGGGAGGCAAGGTCGGTAGCAGAAAGCAGCGAAGGGCCAACTGCGTCCAAAAGCGATCGCACGGGCCGAAATCCCGGGATGACTCGTTTGGTACGACGCTCCAGCGCCGGTGTCTGGAGGTACTGCGTTTTTCTCTCTTGTTTAAACATTCCGTCAGCGCATGCGCAAATGTTCTGGCTCTTCGGTACCTAGCCTAGTAGCAAAAAAAATTAACATGCTGGTTTTTTTTTTTTTTTTTTTTTTTTTACCAGCAATTGACATTTCAGTTGATTTTTTGGGCATAAACGTAACGTAAGAACCGTGCGTTTCTGGTCTTGTCTCAGACAGAGGCGAGAGATGGTCTCATGTAGACTGGGACGCCTAAAATGCTCTGTTGTAAACATGGCGGTTCACGAGTGAAGTTGTCTCTCTGGCCTTTCTGTTGACGAATTCCAGGACCTACTCACACAATCTGGGCAAGTTTTGAAAGCTAAAACCTTCAATCGATGCGTTATTTTGCTGGTAGGACTGGGTGGCCCGACACTTATGAAAAAAACTATAAAATGAGAATCGGGAGTCTTCCCTTGTCATGGAATGGCAGAATTACCCAGAATTCTTTTTGGGCATGAGCGAGGCAACTTAAGAAGCACGAGACTGGCCCTCATCGAATGGCTGAAGCGCGGCCAGAGGAAATGATTTCTAGCCAGATACTCAGGAGTAGGCCTGGTGTGTGCTGTTAACTTAGATTTTGGATTTCTGAACAAGTTCTAATCATAGAAAATTCGCGACAAAGTTGTGCTTTCATTTCGCTGTAATTCTCGTCTCAAAGAAACGGTATAATACTGTAAATAAGAGAATAACGATATTTATATTTGCAGATTACCTGTCCTCTTACTACGAAAGTCAAGCTCTACATCTCTATGCAATAAGCGCATTCAAAATTTCCTCCAATTACTTGATAAAAGTATGTTTGTTTTGGTTTTTTTTTGGCCTTTTTTTTTTTGAAAAAAGGGTTTTTCTGCTTATATGAAAAATACGTTTTCTCTCCCGTCCCCTTCTTATGCATGATCGTCGCGGAAATTACTGACATTCTGTTCCTCAATAAACCTGGAACAACCAGTCATAGTCTTAGTTCTCTTTTTTCTTACGTATCAGCTAAGTTGCGGAATGCGCTACCTGATTTTATCCGTACCTATGAGTTTACTGGTTTTAAAAGAGAATCCAGGGCCGCATTTTGTACAGCGGCGTTTCTTTTTAATGAATATATCTTTAAATGTTATGTATTTAGTAGGTATCTGTATATGCTATGTATTTTAGCTGTAAATGTAATGTCTCGAAGACATTAGTTCCTGTAGTTATTCGGAAAAAGCTTATGACTGTATGTATGTTACCTTTAGCAGGGCGCATGCGCGCACTTTGTAATCTGCGACTCCAGTGCTTACCATATGACAGATAAAATGACTTTTCTCTTGAATATATAAGCCATCTAATTCTTACGCTCTATTGACAAGGGCGGTTTGGAGCTGTGAGTAGGCGTGGGATTTGTCACATATGGTTTAGGGGCCGACATATCTCTCCCTCAATGCCGTACCGGGAGGCAAGGTCGGTAGCAGAAAGCAGCGAAGGGCCAACTGCGTCCAAAAGCGATCGCACGGGCCGAAATCCCGGGATGACTCGTTTGGTACGACGCTCCAGCGCCGGTGTCTGGAGGTACTGCGTTTTTCTCTCTTGTTTAAACATTCCGTCAGCGCATGCGCAAATGTTCTGGCTCTTCGGTACCTAGCCTAGTAGCAAAAAAAATTAACATGCTGGTTTTTTTTTTTTTTTTTTTTTTTTTACCAGCAATTGACATTTCAGTTGATTTTTTGGGCATAAACGTAACGTAAGAACCGTGCGTTTCTGGTCTTGTCTCAGACAGAGGCGAGAGATGGTCTCATGTAGACTGGGACGCCTAAAATGCTCTGTTGTAAACATGGCGGTTCACGAGTGAAGTTGTCTCTCTGGCCTTTCTGTTGACGAATTCCAGGACCTACTCACACAATCTGGGCAAGTTTTGAAAGCTAAAACCTTCAATCGATGCGTTATTTTGCTGGTAGGACTGGGTGGCCCGACACTTATGAAAAAAACTATAAAATGAGAATCGGGAGTCTTCCCTTGTCATGGAATGGCAGAATTACCCAGAATTCTTTTTGGGCATGAGCGAGGCAACTTAAGAAGCACGAGACTGGCCCTCATCGAATGGCTGAAGCGCGGCCAGAGGAAATGATTTCTAGCCAGATACTCAGGAGTAGGCCTGGTGTGTGCTGTTAACTTAGATTTTGGATTTCTGAACAAGTTCTAATCATAGAAAATTCGCGACAAAGTTGTGCTTTCATTTCGCTGTAATTCTCGTCTCAAAGAAACGGTATAATACTGTAAATAAGAGAATAACGATATTTATATTTGCAGATTACCTGTCCTCTTACTACGAAAGTCAAGCTCTACATCTCTATGCAATAAGCGCATTCAAAATTTCCTCCAATTACTTGATAAAAGTATGTTTGTTTTGGTTTTTTTTTGGCCTTTTTTTTTTTGAAAAAAGGGTTTTTCTGCTTATATGAAAAATACGTTTTCTCTCCCGTCCCCTTCTTATGCATGATCGTCGCGGAAATTACTGACATTCTGTTCCTCAATAAACCTGGAACAACCAGTCATAGTCTTAGTTCTCTTTTTTCTTACGTATCAGCTAAGTTGCGGAATGCGCTACCTGATTTTATCCGTACCTATGAGTTTACTGGTTTTAAAAGAGAATCCAGGGCCGCATTTTGTACAGCGGCGTTTCTTTTTAATGAATATATCTTTAAATGTTATGTATTTAGTAGGTATCTGTATATGCTATGTATTTTAGCTGTAAATGTAATGTCTCGAAGACATTAGTTCCTGTAGTTATTCGGAAAAAGCTTATGACTGTATGTATGTTACCTTTAGCAGGGCGCATGCGCGCACTTTGTAATCTGCGACTCCAGTGCTTACCATATGACAGATAAAATGACTTTTCTCTTGAATATATAAGCCATCTAATTCTTACGCTCTATTGACAAGGGCGGTTTGGAGCTGTGAGTAGGCGTGGGATTTGTCACATATGGTTTAGGGGCCGACATATCTCTCCCTCAATGCCGTACCGGGAGGCAAGGTCGGTAGCAGAAAGCAGCGAAGGGCCAACTGCGTCCAAAAGCGATCGCACGGGCCGAAATCCCGGGATGACTCGTTTGGTACGACGCTCCAGCGCCGGTGTCTGGAGGTACTGCGTTTTTCTCTCTTGTTTAAACATTCCGTCAGCGCATGCGCAAATGTTCTGGCTCTTCGGTACCTAGCCTAGTAGCAAAAAAAATTAACATGCTGGTTTTTTTTTTTTTTTTTTTTTTTTTACCAGCAATTGACATTTCAGTTGATTTTTTGGGCATAAACGTAACGTAAGAACCGTGCGTTTCTGGTCTTGTCTCAGACAGAGGCGAGAGATGGTCTCATGTAGACTGGGACGCCTAAAATGCTCTGTTGTAAACATGGCGGTTCACGAGTGAAGTTGTCTCTCTGGCCTTTCTGTTGACGAATTCCAGGACCTACTCACACAATCTGGGCAAGTTTTGAAAGCTAAAACCTTCAATCGATGCGTTATTTTGCTGGTAGGACTGGGTGGCCCGACACTTATGAAAAAAACTATAAAATGAGAATCGGGAGTCTTCCCTTGTCATGGAATGGCAGAATTACCCAGAATTCTTTTTGGGCATGAGCGAGGCAACTTAAGAAGCACGAGACTGGCCCTCATCGAATGGCTGAAGCGCGGCCAGAGGAAATGATTTCTAGCCAGATACTCAGGAGTAGGCCTGGTGTGTGCTGTTAACTTAGATTTTGGATTTCTGAACAAGTTCTAATCATAGAAAATTCGCGACAAAGTTGTGCTTTCATTTCGCTGTAATTCTCGTCTCAAAGAAACGGTATAATACTGTAAATAAGAGAATAACGATATTTATATTTGCAGATTACCTGTCCTCTTACTACGAAAGTCAAGCTCTACATCTCTATGCAATAAGCGCATTCAAAATTTCCTCCAATTACTTGATAAAAGTATGTTTGTTTTGGTTTTTTTTTGGCCTTTTTTTTTTTGAAAAAAGGGTTTTTCTGCTTATATGAAAAATACGTTTTCTCTCCCGTCCCCTTCTTATGCATGATCGTCGCGGAAATTACTGACATTCTGTTCCTCAATAAACCTGGAACAACCAGTCATAGTCTTAGTTCTCTTTTTTCTTACGTATCAGCTAAGTTGCGGAATGCGCTACCTGATTTTATCCGTACCTATGAGTTTACTGGTTTTAAAAGAGAATCCAGGGCCGCATTTTGTACAGCGGCGTTTCTTTTTAATGAATATATCTTTAAATGTTATGTATTTAGTAGGTATCTGTATATGCTATGTATTTTAGCTGTAAATGTAATGTCTCGAAGACATTAGTTCCTGTAGTTATTCGGAAAAAGCTTATGACTGTATGTATGTTACCTTTAGCAGGGCGCATGCGCGCACTTTGTAATCTGCGACTCCAGTGCTTACCATATGACAGATAAAATGACTTTTCTCTTGAATATATAAGCCATCTAATTCTTACGCTCTATTGACAAGGGCGGTTTGGAGCTGTGAGTAGGCGTGGGATTTGTCACATATGGTTTAGGGGCCGACATATCTCTCCCTCAATGCCGTACCGGGAGGCAAGGTCGGTAGCAGAAAGCAGCGAAGGGCCAACTGCGTCCAAAAGCGATCGCACGGGCCGAAATCCCGGGATGACTCGTTTGGTACGACGCTCCAGCGCCGGTGTCTGGAGGTACTGCGTTTTTCTCTCTTGTTTAAACATTCCGTCAGCGCATGCGCAAATGTTCTGGCTCTTCGGTACCTAGCCTAGTAGCAAAAAAAATTAACATGCTGGTTTTTTTTTTTTTTTTTTTTTTTTTACCAGCAATTGACATTTCAGTTGATTTTTTGGGCATAAACGTAACGTAAGAACCGTGCGTTTCTGGTCTTGTCTCAGACAGAGGCGAGAGATGGTCTCATGTAGACTGGGACGCCTAAAATGCTCTGTTGTAAACATGGCGGTTCACGAGTGAAGTTGTCTCTCTGGCCTTTCTGTTGACGAATTCCAGGACCTACTCACACAATCTGGGCAAGTTTTGAAAGCTAAAACCTTCAATCGATGCGTTATTTTGCTGGTAGGACTGGGTGGCCCGACACTTATGAAAAAAACTATAAAATGAGAATCGGGAGTCTTCCCTTGTCATGGAATGGCAGAATTACCCAGAATTCTTTTTGGGCATGAGCGAGGCAACTTAAGAAGCACGAGACTGGCCCTCATCGAATGGCTGAAGCGCGGCCAGAGGAAATGATTTCTAGCCAGATACTCAGGAGTAGGCCTGGTGTGTGCTGTTAACTTAGATTTTGGATTTCTGAACAAGTTCTAATCATAGAAAATTCGCGACAAAGTTGTGCTTTCATTTCGCTGTAATTCTCGTCTCAAAGAAACGGTATAATACTGTAAATAAGAGAATAACGATATTTATATTTGCAGATTACCTGTCCTCTTACTACGAAAGTCAAGCTCTACATCTCTATGCAATAAGCGCATTCAAAATTTCCTCCAATTACTTGATAAAAGTATGTTTGTTTTGGTTTTTTTTTGGCCTTTTTTTTTTTGAAAAAAGGGTTTTTCTGCTTATATGAAAAATACGTTTTCTCTCCCGTCCCCTTCTTATGCATGATCGTCGCGGAAATTACTGACATTCTGTTCCTCAATAAACCTGGAACAACCAGTCATAGTCTTAGTTCTCTTTTTTCTTACGTATCAGCTAAGTTGCGGAATGCGCTACCTGATTTTATCCGTACCTATGAGTTTACTGGTTTTAAAAGAGAATCCAGGGCCTCATTTTGTACAGCGGCGTTTCTTTTTAATGAATATATCTTTAAATGTTATGTATTTAGTAGGTATCTGTATATGCTATGTATTTTAGCTGTAAATGTAATGTCTCGAAGACATTAGTTCCTGTAGTTATTCGGAAAAAGCTTATGACTGTATGTATGTTACCTTTAGCAGGGCGCATGCGCGCACTTTGTAATCTGCGACTCCAGTGCTTACCATATGACAGATAAAATGACTTTTCTCTTGAATATATAAGCCATCTAATTCTTACGCTCTATTGACAAGGGCGGTTTGGAGCTGTGAGTAGGCGTGGGATTTGTCACATATGGTTTAGGGGCCGACATATCTCTCCCTCAATGCCGTACCGGGAGGCAAGGTCGGTAGCAGAAAGCAGCGAAGGGCCAACTGCGTCCAAAAGCGATCGCACGGGCCGAAATCCCGGGATGACTCGTTTGGTACGACGCTCCAGCGCCGGTGTCTGGAGGTACTGCGTTTTTCTCTCTTGTTTAAACATTCCGTCAGCGCATGCGCAAATGTTCTGGCTCTTCGGTACCTAGCCTAGTAGCAAAAAAAATTAACATGCTGGTTTTTTTTTTTTTTTTTTTTTTTTTACCAGCAATTGACATTTCAGTTGATTTTTTGGGCATAAACGTAACGTAAGAACCGTGCGTTTCTGGTCTTGTCTCAGACAGAGGCGAGAGATGGTCTCATGTAGACTGGGACGCCTAAAATGCTCTGTTGTAAACATGGCGGTTCACGAGTGAAGTTGTCTCTCTGGCCTTTCTGTTGACGAATTCCAGGACCTACTCACACAATCTGGGCAAGTTTTGAAAGCTAAAACCTTCAATCGATGCGTTATTTTGCTGGTAGGACTGGGTGGCCCGACACTTATGAAAAAAACTATAAAATGAGAATCGGGAGTCTTCCCTTGTCATGGAATGGCAGAATTACCCAGAATTCTTTTTGGGCATGAGCGAGGCAACTTAAGAAGCACGAGACTGGCCCTCATCGAATGGCTGAAGCGCGGCCAGAGGAAATGATTTCTAGCCAGATACTCAGGAGTAGGCCTGGTGTGTGCTGTTAACTTAGATTTTGGATTTCTGAACAAGTTCTAATCATAGAAAATTCGCGACAAAGTTGTGCTTTCATTTCGCTGTAATTCTCGTCTCAAAGAAACGGTATAATACTGTAAATAAGAGAATAACGATATTTATATTTGCAGATTACCTGTCCTCTTACTACGAAAGTCAAGCTCTACATCTCTATGCAATAAGCGCATTCAAAATTTCCTCCAATTACTTGATAAAAGTATGTTTGTTTTGGTTTTTTTTTGGCCTTTTTTTTTTTGAAAAAAGGGTTTTTCTGCTTATATGAAAAATACGTTTTCTCTCCCGTCCCCTTCTTATGCATGATCGTCGCGGAAATTACTGACATTCTGTTCCTCAATAAACCTGGAACAACCAGTCATAGTCTTAGTTCTCTTTTTTCTTACGTATCAGCTAAGTTGCGGAATGCGCTACCTGATTTTATCCGTACCTATGAGTTTACTGGTTTTAAAAGAGAATCCAGGGCCGCATTTTGTACAGCGGCGTTTCTTTTTAATGAATATATCTTTAAATGTTATGTATTTAGTAGGTATCTGTATATGCTATGTATTTTAGCTGTAAATGTAATGTCTCGAAGACATTAGTTCCTGTAGTTATTCGGAAAAAGCTTATGACTGTATGTATGTTACCTTTAGCAGGGCGCATGCGCGCACTTTGTAATCTGCGACTCCAGTGCTTACCATATGACAGATAAAATGACTTTTCTCTTGAATATATAAGCCATCTAATTCTTACGCTCTATTGACAAGGGCGGTTTGGAGCTGTGAGTAGGCGTGGGATTTGTCACATATGGTTTAGGGGCCGACATATCTCTCCCTCAATGCCGTACCGGGAGGCAAGGTCGGTAGCAGAAAGCAGCGAAGGGCCAACTGCGTCCAAAAGCGATCGCACGGGCCGAAATCCCGGGATGACTCGTTTGGTACGACGCTCCAGCGCCGGTGTCTGGAGGTACTGCGTTTTTCTCTCTTGTTTAAACATTCCGTCAGCGCATGCGCAAATGTTCTGGCTCTTCGGTACCTAGCCTAGTAGCAAAAAAAATTAACATGCTGGTTTTTTTTTTTTTTTTTTTTTTTTTACCAGCAATTGACATTTCAGTTGATTTTTTGGGCATAAACGTAACGTAAGAACCGTGCGTTTCTGGTCTTGTCTCAGACAGAGGCGAGAGATGGTCTCATGTAGACTGGGACGCCTAAAATGCTCTGTTGTAAACATGGCGGTTCACGAGTGAAGTTGTCTCTCTGGCCTTTCTGTTGACGAATTCCAGGACCTACTCACACAATCTGGGCAAGTTTTGAAAGCTAAAACCTTCAATCGATGCGTTATTTTGCTGGTAGGACTGGGTGGCCCGACACTTATGAAAAAAACTATAAAATGAGAATCGGGAGTCTTCCCTTGTCATGGAATGGCAGAATTACCCAGAATTCTTTTTGGGCATGAGCGAGGCAACTTAAGAAGCACGAGACTGGCCCTCATCGAATGGCTGAAGCGCGGCCAGAGGAAATGATTTCTAGCCAGATACTCAGGAGTAGGCCTGGTGTGTGCTGTTAACTTAGATTTTGGATTTCTGAACAAGTTCTAATCATAGAAAATTCGCGACAAAGTTGTGCTTTCATTTCGCTGTAATTCTCGTCTCAAAGAAACGGTATAATACTGTAAATAAGAGAATAACGATATTTATATTTGCAGATTACCTGTCCTCTTACTACGAAAGTCAAGCTCTACATCTCTATGCAATAAGCGCATTCAAAATTTCCTCCAATTACTTGATAAAAGTATGTTTGTTTTGGTTTTTTTTTGGCCTTTTTTTTTTTGAAAAAAGGGTTTTTCTGCTTATATGAAAAATACGTTTTCTCTCCCGTCCCCTTCTTATGCATGATCGTCGCGGAAATTACTGACATTCTGTTCCTCAATAAACCTGGAACAACCAGTCATAGTCTTAGTTCTCTTTTTTCTTACGTATCAGCTAAGTTGCGGAATGCGCTACCTGATTTTATCCGTACCTATGAGTTTACTGGTTTTAAAAGAGAATCCAGGGCCGCATTTTGTACAGCGGCGTTTCTTTTTAATGAATATATCTTTAAATGTTATGTATTTAGTAGGTATCTGTATATGCTATGTATTTTAGCTGTAAATGTAATGTCTCGAAGACATTAGTTCCTGTAGTTATTCGGAAAAAGCTTATGACTGTATGTATGTTACCTTTAGCAGGGCGCATGCGCGCACTTTGTAATCTGCGACTCCAGTGCTTACCATATGACAGATAAAATGACTTTTCTCTTGAATATATAAGCCATCTAATTCTTACGCTCTATTGACAAGGGCGGTTTGGAGCTGTGAGTAGGCGTGGGATTTGTCACATATGGTTTAGGGGCCGACATATCTCTCCCTCAATGCCGTACCGGGAGGCAAGGTCGGTAGCAGAAAGCAGCGAAGGGCCAACTGCGTCCAAAAGCGATCGCACGGGCCGAAATCCCGGGATGACTCGTTTGGTACGACGCTCCAGCGCCGGTGTCTGGAGGTACTGCGTTTTTCTCTCTTGTTTAAACATTCCGTCAGCGCATGCGCAAATGTTCTGGCTCTTCGGTACCTAGCCTAGTAGCAAAAAAAATTAACATGCTGGTTTTTTTTTTTTTTTTTTTTTTTTTACCAGCAATTGACATTTCAGTTGATTTTTTGGGCATAAACGTAACGTAAGAACCGTGCGTTTCTGGTCTTGTCTCAGACAGAGGCGAGAGATGGTCTCATGTAGACTGGGACGCCTAAAATGCTCTGTTGTAAACATGGCGGTTCACGAGTGAAGTTGTCTCTCTGGCCTTTCTGTTGACGAATTCCAGGACCTACTCACACAATCTGGGCAAGTTTTGAAAGCTAAAACCTTCAATCGATGCGTTATTTTGCTGGTAGGACTGGGTGGCCCGACACTTATGAAAAAAACTATAAAATGAGAATCGGGAGTCTTCCCTTGTCATGGAATGGCAGAATTACCCAGAATTCTTTTTGGGCATGAGCGAGGCAACTTAAGAAGCACGAGACTGGCCCTCATCGAATGGCTGAAGCGCGGCCAGAGCAAATGATTTCTAGCCAGATACTCAGGAGTAGGCCTGGTGTGTGCTGTTAACTTAGATTTTGGATTTCTGAACAAGTTCTAATCATAGAAAATTCGCGACAAAGTTGTGCTTTCATTTCGCTGTAATTCTCGTCTCAAAGAAACGGTATAATACTGTAAATAAGAGAATAACGATATTTATATTTGCAGATTACCTGTCCTCTTACTACGAAAGTCAAGCTCTACATCTCTATGCAATAAGCGCATTCAAAATTTCCTCCAATTACTTGATAAAAGTATGTTTGTTTTGGTTTTTTTTTGGCCTTTTTTTTTTTGAAAAAAGGGTTTTTCTGCTTATATGAAAAATACGTTTTCTCTCCCGTCCCCTTCTTATGCATGATCGTCGCGGAAATTACTGACATTCTGTTCCTCAATAAACCTGGAACAACCAGTCATAGTCTTAGTTCTCTTTTTTCTTACGTATCAGCTAAGTTGCGGAATGCGCTACCTGATTTTATCCGTACCTATGAGTTTACTGGTTTTAAAAGAGAATCCAGGGCCGCATTTTGTACAGCGGCGTTTCTTTTTAATGAATATATCTTTAAATGTTATGTATTTAGTAGGTATCTGTATATGCTATGTATTTTAGCTGTAAATGTAATGTCTCGAAGACATTAGTTCCTGTAGTTATTCGGAAAAAGCTTATGACTGTATGTATGTTACCTTTAGCAGGGCGCATGCGCGCACTTTGTAATCTGCGACTCCAGTGCTTACCATATGACAGATAAAATGACTTTTCTCTTGAATATATAAGCCATCTAATTCTTACGCTCTATTGACAAGGGCGGTTTGGAGCTGTGAGTAGGCGTGGGATTTGTCACATATGGTTTAGGGGCCGACATATCTCTCCCTCAATGCCGTACCGGGAGGCAAGGTCGGTAGCAGAAAGCAGCGAAGGGCCAACTGCGTCCAAAAGCGATCGCACGGGCCGAAATCCCGGGATGACTCGTTTGGTACGACGCTCCAGCGCCGGTGTCTGGAGGTACTGCGTTTTTCTCTCTTGTTTAAACATTCCGTCAGCGCATGCGCAAATGTTCTGGCTCTTCGGTACCTAGCCTAGTAGCAAAAAAAATTAACATGCTGGTTTTTTTTTTTTTTTTTTTTTTTTTACCAGCAATTGACATTTCAGTTGATTTTTTGGGCATAAACGTAACGTAAGAACCGTGCGTTTCTGGTCTTGTCTCAGACAGAGGCGAGAGATGGTCTCATGTAGACTGGGACGCCTAAAATGCTCTGTTGTAAACATGGCGGTTCACGAGTGAAGTTGTCTCTCTGGCCTTTCTGTTGACGAATTCCAGGACCTACTCACACAATCTGGGCAAGTTTTGAAAGCTAAAACCTTCAATCGATGCGTTATTTTGCTGGTAGGACTGGGTGGCCCGACACTTATGAAAAAAACTATAAAATGAGAATCGGGAGTCTTCCCTTGTCATGGAATGGCAGAATTACCCAGAATTCTTTTTGGGCATGAGCGAGGCAACTTAAGAAGCACGAGACTGGCCCTCATCGAATGGCTGAAGCGCGGCCAGAGCAAATGATTTCTAGCCAGATACTCAGGAGTAGGCCTGGTGTGTGCTGTTAACTTAGATTTTGGATTTCTGAACAAGTTCTAATCATAGAAAATTCGCGACAAAGTTGTGCTTTCATTTCGCTGTAATTCTCGTCTCAAAGAAACGGTATAATACTGTAAATAAGAGAATAACGATATTTATATTTGCAGATTACCTGTCCTCTTACTACGAAAGTCAAGCTCTACATCTCTATGCAATAAGCGCATTCAAAATTTCCTCCAATTACTTGATAAAAGTATGTTTGTTTTGGTTTTTTTTTGGCCTTTTTTTTTTTGAAAAAAGGGTTTTTCTGCTTATATGAAAAATACGTTTTCTCTCCCGTCCCCTTCTTATGCATGATCGTCGCGGAAATTACTGACATTCTGTTCCTCAATAAACCTGGAACAACCAGTCATAGTCTTAGTTCTCTTTTTTCTTACGTATCAGCTAAGTTGCGGAATGCGCTACCTGATTTTATCCGTACCTATGAGTTTACTGGTTTTAAAAGAGAATCCAGGGCCGCATTTTGTACAGCGGCGTTTCTTTTTAATGAATATATCTTTAAATGTTATGTATTTAGTAGGTATCTGTATATGCTATGTATTTTAGCTGTAAATGTAATGTCTCGAAGACATTAGTTCCTGTAGTTATTCGGAAAAAGCTTATGACTGTATGTATGTTACCTTTAGCAGGGCGCATGCGCGCACTTTGTAATCTGCGACTCCAGTGCTTACCATATGACAGATAAAATGACTTTTCTCTTGAATATATAAGCCATCTAATTCTTACGCTCTATTGACAAGGGCGGTTTGGAGCTGTGAGTAGGCGTGGGATTTGTCACATATGGTTTAGGGGCCGACATATCTCTCCCTCAATGCCGTACCGGGAGGCAAGGTCGGTAGCAGAAAGCAGCGAAGGGCCAACTGCGTCCAAAAGCGATCGCACGGGCCGAAATCCCGGGATGACTCGTTTGGTACGACGCTCCAGCGCCGGTGTCTGGAGGTACTGCGTTTTTCTCTCTTGTTTAAACATTCCGTCAGCGCATGCGCAAATGTTCTGGCTCTTCGGTACCTAGCCTAGTAGCAAAAAAAATTAACATGCTGGTTTTTTTTTTTTTTTTTTTTTTTTTACCAGCAATTGACATTTCAGTTGATTTTTTGGGCATAAACGTAACGTAAGAACCGTGCGTTTCTGGTCTTGTCTCAGACAGAGGCGAGAGATGGTCTCATGTAGACTGGGACGCCTAAAATGCTCTGTTGTAAACATGGCGGTTCACGAGTGAAGTTGTCTCTCTGGCCTTTCTGTTGACGAATTCCAGGACCTACTCACACAATCTGGGCAAGTTTTGAAAGCTAAAACCTTCAATCGATGCGTTATTTTGCTGGTAGGACTGGGTGGCCCGACACTTATGAAAAAAACTATAAAATGAGAATCGGGAGTCTTCCCTTGTCATGGAATGGCAGAATTACCCAGAATTCTTTTTGGGCATGAGCGAGGCAACTTAAGAAGCACGAGACTGGCCCTCATCGAATGGCTGAAGCGCGGCCAGAGGAAATGATTTCTAGCCAGATACTCAGGAGTAGGCCTGGTGTGTGCTGTTAACTTAGATTTTGGATTTCTGAACAAGTTCTAATCATAGAAAATTCGCGACAAAGTTGTGCTTTCATTTCGCTGTAATTCTCGTCTCAAAGAAACGGTATAATACTGTAAATAAGAGAATAACGATATTTATTTTCGCAGATTACCTGTCCTCTTACTACGAAAGTCAAGCTCTACATCTCTATGCAATAAGCGCATTCAAAATTTCCTCCAATTACTTGATAAAAGTATGTTTGTTTTGGTTTTTTTTTGGCCTTTTTTTTTTTGAAAAAAGGGTTTTTCTGCTTATATGAAAAATACGTTTTCTCTCCCGTCCCCTTCTTATGCATGATCGTCGCGGAAATTACTGACATTCTGTTCCTCAATAAACCTGGAACAACCAGTCATAGTCTTAGTTCTCTTTTTTCTTACGTATCAGCTAAGTTGCGGAATGCGCTACCTGATTTTATCCGTACCTATGAGTTTACTGGTTTTAAAAGAGAATCCAGGGCCGCATTTTGTACAGCGGCGTTTCTTTTTAATGAATATATCTTTAAATGTTATGTATTTAGTAGGTATCTGTATATGCTATGTATTTTAGCTGTAAATGTAATGTCTCGAAGACATTAGTTCCTGTAGTTATTCGGAAAAAGCTTATGACTGTATGTATGTTACCTTTAGCAGGGCGCATGCGCGCACTTTGTAATCTGCGACTCCAGTGCTTACCATATGACAGATAAAATGACATTTCTCTTGAATATATAAGCCATCTAATTCTTACGCTCTATTGACAAGGGCGGTTTGGAGCTGTGAGTAGGCGTGGGATTTGTCACATATGGTTTAGGGGCCGACATATCTCTCCCTCAATGCCGTACCGGGAGGCAAGGTCGGTAGCAGAAAGCAGCGAAGGGCCAACTGCGTCCAAAAGCGATCGCACGGGCCGAAATCCCGGGATGACTCGTTTGGTACGACGCTCCAGCGCCGGTGTCTGGAGGTACTGCGTTTTTCTCTCTTGTTTAAACATTCCGTCAGCGCATGCGCAAATGTTCTGGCTCTTCGGTACCTAGCCTAGTAGCAAAAAAAATTAACATGCTGGTTTTTTTTTTTTTTTTTTTTTTTTACCAGCAATTGACATTTCAGTTGATTTTTTGGGCATAAACGTAACGTAAGAACCGTGCGTTTCTGGTCTTGTCTCAGACAGAGGCGAGAGATGGTCTCATGTAGACTGGGACGCCTAAAATGCTCTGTTGTAAACATGGCGGTTCACGAGTGAAGTTGTCTCTCTGGCCTTTCTGTTGACGAATTCCAGGACCTACTCACACAATCTGGGCAAGTTTTGAAAGCTAAAACCTTCAATCGATGCGTTATTTTGCTGGTAGGACTGGGTGGCCCGACACTTATGAAAAAAACTATAAAATGAGAATCGGGAGTCTTCCCTTGTCATGGAATGGCAGAATTACCCAGAATTCTTTTTGGGCATGAGCGAGGCAACTTAAGAAGCACGAGACTGGCCCTCATCGAATGGCTGAAGCGCGGCCAGAGCAAATGATTTCTAGCCAGATACTCAGGAGTAGGCCTGGTGTGTGCTGTTAACTTAGATTTTGGATTTCTGAACAAGTTCTAATCATAGAAAATTCGCGACAAAGTTGTGCTTTCATTTCGCTGTAATTCTCGTCTCAAAGAAACGGTATAATACTGTAAATAAGAGAATAACGATATTTATATTTGCAGATTACCTGTCCTCTTACTACGAAAGTCAAGCTCTACATCTCTATGCAATAAGCGCATTCAAAATTTCCTCCAATTACTTGATAAAAGTATGTTTGTTTTGGTTTTTTTTTGGCCTTTTTTTTTTTGAAAAAAGGGTTTTTCTGCTTATATGAAAAATACGTTTTCTCTCCCGTCCCCTTCTTATGCATGATCGTCGCGGAAATTACTGACATTCTGTTCCTCAATAAACCTGGAACAACCAGTCATAGTCTTAGTTCTCTTTTTTCTTACGTATCAGCTAAGTTGCGGAATGCGCTACCTGATTTTATCCGTACCTATGAGTTTACTGGTTTTAAAAGAGAATCCAGGGCCGCATTTTGTACAGCGGCGTTTCTTTTTAATGAATATATCTTTAAATGTTATGTATTTAGTAGGTATCTGTATATGCTATGTATTTTAGCTGTAAATGTAATGTCTCGAAGACATTAGTTCCTGTAGTTATTCGGAAAAAGCTTATGACTGTATGTATGTTACCTTTAGCAGGGCGCATGCGCGCACTTTGTAATCTGCGACTCCAGTGCTTACCATATGACAGATAAAATGACTTTTCTCTTGAATATATAAGCCATCTAATTCTTACGCTCTATTGACAAGGGCGGTTTGGAGCTGTGAGTAGGCGTGGGATTTGTCACATATGGTTTAGGGGCCGACATATCTCTCCCTCAATGCCGTACCGGGAGGCAAGGTCGGTAGCAGAAAGCAGCGAAGGGCCAACTGCGTCCAAAAGCGATCGCACGGGCCGAAATCCCGGGATGACTCGTTTGGTACGACGCTCCAGCGCCGGTGTCTGGAGGTACTGCGTTTTTCTCTCTTGTTTAAACATTCCGTCAGCGCATGCGCAAATGTTCTGGCTCTTCGGTACCTAGCCTAGTAGCAAAAAAAATTAACATGCTGGTTTTTTTTTTTTTTTTTTTTTTTTACCAGCAATTGACATTTCAGTTGATTTTTTGGGCATAAACGTAACGTAAGAACCGTGCGTTTCTGGTCTTGTCTCAGACAGAGGCGAGAGATGGTCTCATGTAGACTGGGACGCCTAAAATGCTCTGTTGTAAACATGGCGGTTCACGAGTGAAGTTGTCTCTCTGGCCTTTCTGTTGACGAATTCCAGGACCTACTCACACAATCTGGGCAAGTTTTGAAAGCTAAAACCTTCAATCGATGCGTTATTTTGCTGGTAGGACTGGGTGGCCCGACACTTATGAAAAAAACTATAAAATGAGAATCGGGAGTCTTCCCTTGTCATGGAATGGCAGAATTACCCAGAATTCTTTTTGGGCATGAGCGAGGCAACTTAAGAAGCACGAGACTGGCCCTCATCGAATGGCTGAAGCACGGCCAGAGGAAATGATTTCTATCCAGATACTCAGGAGTAGGCCTGGTGTGTGCTGTTAACTTAGATTTTGGATTTCTGAACAAGTTCTAATCATAGAAAATTCGCGACAAAGTTGTGCTTTCATTTCGCTGTAATTCTCGTCTCAAAGAAACGGTATAATACTGTAAATAAGAGAATAACGATATTTATATTTGCAGATTACCTGTCCTCTTACTACGAAAGTCAAGCTCTACATCTCTATGCAATAAGCGCATTCAAAATTTCCTCCAATTACTTGATAAAAGTATGTTTGTTTTGGTTTTTTTTTGGCCTTTTTTTTTTTGAAAAAAGGGTTTTTCTGCTTATATGAAAAATACGTTTTCTCTCCCGTCCCCTTCTTATGCATGATCGTCGCGGAAATTACTGACATTCTGTTCCTCAATAAACCTGGAACAACCAGTCATAGTCTTAGTTCTCTTTTTTCTTACGTATCAGCTAAGTTGCGGAATGCGCTACCTGATTTTATCCGTACCTATGAGTTTACTGGTTTTAAAAGAGAATCCAGGGCCGCATTTTGTACAGCGGCGTTTCTTTTTAATGAATATATCTTTAAATGTTATGTATTTAGTAGGTATCTGTATATGCTATGTATTTTAGCTGTAAATGTAATGTCTCGAAGACATTAGTTCCTGTAGTTATTCGGAAAAAGCTTATGACTGTATGTATGTTACCTTTAGCAGGGCGCATGCGCGCACTTTGTAATCTGCGACTCCAGTGCTTACCATATGACAGATAAAATGACTTTTCTCTTGAATATATAAGCCATCTAATTCTTACGCTCTATTGACAAGGGCGGTTTGGAGCTGTGAGTAGGCGTGGGATTTGTCACATATGGTTTAGGGGCCGACATATCTCTCCCTCAATGCCGTACCGGGAGGCAAGGTCGGTAGCAGAAAGCAGCGAAGGGCCAACTGCGTCCAAAAGCGATCGCACGGGCCGAAATCCCGGGATGACTCGTTTGGTACGACGCTCCAGCGCCGGTGTCTGGAGGTACTGCGTTTTTCTCTCTTGTTTAAACATTCCGTCAGCGCATGCGCAAATGTTCTGGCTCTTCGGTACCTAGCCTAGCAAAAAAAATTAACATGCTGGTTTTTTTTTTTTTTTTTTTTTTACCAGCAATTGACATTTCATTTGATCTTTTGGGCATAAACGTAACGTAAGAACCGTGCACTTCTGGTCTTGTCTCAGACAGAGGCGAGAGATGGTCTCATGCAGACTGGGTCGCCTAAAATGCTCTGTTGTAAACATGGCGGTTCACGAGTGAAGTTGTCTCTCTGGCCTTTCTGTTGACGAATTCCAGGACCTACTCACACAATCTGGGCAAGTTTTGAAAGCTAAAACCTTCAATCGATGCGTTATTTTGCTGGTAGGACTGGGTGGCCCGACACTTATGAAAAAAACTATAAAATGAGAAGCGGGAGTCTTCCCTTGTCATGGAATGGCAGAATTACCCAGAATTCTTTTTGGGCATGAGCGAGGCAACTTAAGAAGCACGAGACTGGCCCTCATCGAATGGCTGAAGCGCGGCCAGAGGAAATGATTTCTAGCCAGATACTCAGGAGTAGGCCTGGTGTGTGCTGTTAACTTAGATTTTGGATTTCTGAACAAGTTCTAATCATAGAAAATTCGCGACAAAGTTGTGCTTTCATTTCGCTGTAATTCTCGTCTCAAAGAAACGGTATAATACTGTAAATAAGAGAATAACGATATTTATATTTGCAGATTACCTGTCCTCTTACTACGAAAGTCAAGCTCTACATCTCTATGCAATAAGCGCATTCAAAATTTCCTCCAATTACTTGATAAAAGTATGTTTGTTTTGGTTTTTTTTTGGCCTTTTTTTTTTTGAAAAAAGGGTTTTTCTGCTTATATGAAAAATACGTTTTCTCTCCCGTCCCCTTCTTATGCATGATCGTCGCGGAAATTACTGACATTCTGTTCCTCAATAAACCTGGAACAACCAGTCATAGTCTTAGTTCTCTTTTTTCTTACGTATCAGCTAAGTTGCGGAATGCGCTACCTGATTTTATCCGTACCTATGAGTTTACTGGTTTTAAAAGAGAATCCAGGGCCGCATTTTGTACAGCGGCGTTTCTTTTTAATGAATATATCTTTAAATGTTATGTATTTAGTAGGTATCTGTATATGCTATGTATTTTAGCTGTAAATGTAATGTCTCGAAGACATTAGTTCCTGTAGTTATTCGGAAAAAGCTTATGACTGTATGTATGTTACCTTTAGCAGGGCGCATGCGCGCACTTTGTAATCTGCGACTCCAGTGCTTACCATATGACAGATAAAATGACTTTTCTCTTGAATATATAAGCCATCTAATTCTTACGCTCTATTGACAAGGGCGGTTTGGAGCTGTGAGTAGGCGTGGGATTTGTCACATATGGTTTAGGGGCCGACATATCTCTCCCTCAATGCCGTACCGGGAGGCAAGGTCGGTAGCAGAAAGCAGCGAAGGGCCAACTGCGTCCAAAAGCGATCGCACGGGCCGAAATCCCGGGATGACTCGTTTGGTACGACGCTCCAGCGCCGGTGTCTGGAGGTACTGCGTTTTTCTCTCTTGTTTAAACATTCCGTCAGCGCATGCGCAAATGTTCTGGCTCTTCGGTACCTAGCCTAGTAGCAAAAAAAATTAACATGCTGGTTTTTTTTTTTTTTTTTTTTTTTTTACCAGCAATTGACATTTCAGTTGATTTTTTGGGCATAAACGTAACGTAAGAACCGTGCGTTTCTGGTCTTGTCTCAGACAGAGGCGAGAGATGGTCTCATGTAGACTGGGACGCCTAAAATGCTCTGTTGTAAACATGGCGGTTCACGAGTGAAGTTGTCTCTCTGGCCTTTCTGTTGACGAATTCCAGGACCTACTCACACAATCTGGGCAAGTTTTGAAAGCTAAAACCTTCAATCGATGCGTTATTTTGCTGGTAGGACTGGGTGGCCCGACACTTATGAAAAAAACTATAAAATGAGAATCGGGAGTCTTCCCTTGTCATGGAATGGCAGAATTACCCAGAATTCTTTTTGGGCATGAGCGAGGCAACTTAAGAAGCACGAGACTGGCCCTCATCGAATGGCTGAAGCGCGGCCAGAGGAAATGATTTCTAGCCAGATACTCAGGAGTAGGCCTGGTGTGTGCTGTTAACTTAGATTTTGGATTTCTGAACAAGTTCTAATCATAGAAAATTCGCGACAAAGTTGTGCTTTCATTTCGCTGTAATTCTCGTCTCAAAGAAACGGTATAATACTGTAAATAAGAGAATAACGATATTTATATTTGCAGATTACCTGTCCTCTTACTACGAAAGTCAAGCTCTACATCTCTATGCAATAAGCGCATTCAAAATTTCCTCCAATTACTTGATAAAAGTATGTTTGTTTTGGTTTTTTTTTGGCCTTTTTTTTTTTGAAAAAAGGGTTTTTCTGCTTATATGAAAAATACGTTTTCTCTCCCGTCCCCTTCTTATGCATGATCGTCGCGGAAATTACTGACATTCTGTTCCTCAATAAACCTGGAACAACCAGTCATAGTCTTAGTTCTCTTTTTTCTTACGTATCAGCTAAGTTGCGGAATGCGCTACCTGATTTTATCCGTACCTATGAGTTTACTGGTTTTAAAAGAGAATCCAGGGCCGCATTTTGTACAGCGGCGTTTCTTTTTAATGAATATATCTTTAAATGTTATGTATTTAGTAGGTATCTGTATATGCTATGTATTTTAGCTGTAAATGTAATGTCTCGAAGACATTAGTTCCTGTAGTTATTCGGAAAAAGCTTATGACTGTATGTATGTTACCTTTAGCAGGGCGCATGCGCGCACTTTGTAATCTGCGACTCCAGTGCTTACCATATGACAGATAAAATGACTTTTCTCTTGAATATATAAGCCATCTAATTCTTACGCTCTATTGACAAGGGCGGTTTGGAGCTGTGAGTAGGCGTGGGATTTGTCACATATGGTTTAGGGGCCGACATATCTCTCCCTCAATGCCGTACCGGGAGGCAAGGTCGGTAGCAGAAAGCAGCGAAGGGCCAACTGCGTCCAAAAGCGATCGCACGGGCCGAAATCCCGGGATGACTCGTTTGGTACGACGCTCCAGCGCCGGTGTCTGGAGGTACTGCGTTTTTCTCTCTTGTTTAAACATTCCGTCAGCGCATGCGCAAATGTTCTGGCTCTTCGGTACCTAGCCTAGTAGCAAAAAAAATTAACATGCTGGTTTTTTTTTTTTTTTTTTTTTTTTTTACCAGCAATTGACATTTCAGTTGATTTTTTGGGCATAAACGTAACGTAAGAACCGTGCGTTTCTGGTCTTGTCTCAGACAGAGGCGAGAGATGGTCTCATGTAGACTGGGACGCCTAAAATGCTCTGTTGTAAACATGGCGGTTCACGAGTGAAGTTGTCTCTCTGGCCTTTCTGTTGACGAATTCCAGGACCTACTCACACAATCTGGGCAAGTTTTGAAAGCTAAAACCTTCAATCGATGCGTTATTTTGCTGGTAGGACTGGGTGGCCCGACACTTATGAAAAAAACTATAAAATGAGAATCGGGAGTCTTCCCTTGTCATGGAATGGCAGAATTACCCAGAATTCTTTTTGGGCATGAGCGAGGCAACTTAAGAAGCACGAGACTGGCCCTCATCGAATGGCTGAAGCGCGGCCAGAGGAAATGATTTCTAGCCAGATACTCAGGAGTAGGCCTGGTGTGTGCTGTTAACTTAGATTTTGGATTTCTGAACAAGTTCTAATCATAGAAAATTCGCGACAAAGTTGTGCTTTCATTTCGCTGTAATTCTCGTCTCAAAGAAACGGTATAATACTGTAAATAAGAGAATAACGATATTTATATTTGCAGATTACCTGTCCTCTTACTACGAAAGTCAAGCTCTACATCTCTATGCAATAAGCGCATTCAAAATTTCCTCCAATTACTTGATAAAAGTATGTTTGTTTTGGTTTTTTTTTGGCCTTTTTTTTTTTGAAAAAAGGGTTTTTCTGCTTATATGAAAAATACGTTTTCTCTCCCGTCCCCTTCTTATGCATGATCGTCGCGGAAATTACTGACATTCTGTTCCTCAATAAACCTGGAACAACCAGTCATAGTCTTAGTTCTCTTTTTTCTTACGTATCAGCTAAGTTGCGGAATGCGCTACCTGATTTTATCCGTACCTATGAGTTTACTGGTTTTAAAAGAGAATCCAGGGCCGCATTTTGTACAGCGGCGTTTCTTTTTAATGAATATATCTTTAAATGTTATGTATTTAGTAGGTATCTGTATATGCTATGTATTTTAGCTGTAAATATAATGTCTCGAAGACATTAGTTCCTGTAGTTATTCGGAAAAAGCTTATGACTGTATGTATGTTACCTTTAGCAGGGCGCATGCGCGCACTTTGTAATCTGCGACTCCAGTGCTTACCATATGACAGATAAAATGACTTTTCTCTCGAATATATAAGCCATCTAATTCTTACGCTCTATTGACAAGGGCGGTTTGGAGCTGTGAGTAGGCGTGGGATTTGTCACATATGGTTTAGGGGCCGACATATCTCTCCCTCAATGCCGTACCGGGAGGCAAGGTCGGTAGCAGAAAGCAGCGAAGGGCCAACTGCGTCCAAAAGCGATCGCACGGGCCGAAATCCCGGGATGACTCGTTTGGTACGACGCTCCAGCGCCGGTGTCTGGAGGTACTGCGTTTTTCTCTCTTGTTTAAACATTCCGTCAGCGCATGCGCAAATGTTCTGGCTCTTCGGTACCTAGCCTAGCAAAAAAAATTAACATGCTGGTTTTTTTTTTTTTTTTTTTTTTACCAGCAATTGACATTTCATTTGATCTTTTGGGCATAAACGTAACGTAAGAACCGTGCACTTCTGGTCTTGTCTCAGACAGAGGCGAGAGATGGTCTCATGCAGACTGGGTCGCCTAAAATGCTCTGTTGTAAACATGGCGGTTCACGAGTGAAGTTGTCTCTCTGGCCTTTCTGTTGACGAATTCCAGGACCTACTCACACAATCTGGGCAAGTTTTGAAAGCTAAAACCTTCAATCGATGCGTTATTTTGCTGGTAGGACTGGGTGGCCCGACACTTATGAAAAAAACTATAAAATGAGAATCGGGAGTCTTCCCTTGTCATGGAATGGCAGAATTACCCAGAATTCTTTTTGGGCATGAGCGAGGCAACTTAAGAAGCACGAGACTGGCCCTCATCGAATGGCTGAAGCGCGGCCAGAGGAAATGATTTCTAGCCAGATACTCAGGAGTAGGCCTGGTGTGTGCTGTTAACTTAGATTTTGGATTTCTGAACAAGTTCTAATCATAGAAAATTCGCGACAAAGTTGTGCTTTCATTTCGCTGTAATTCTCGTCTCAAAGAAACGGTATAATACTGTAAATAAGAGAATAACGATATTTATATTTGCAGATTACCTGTCCTCTTACTACGAAAGTCAAGCTCTACATCTCTATGCAATAAGCGCATTCAAAATTTCCTCCAATTACTTGATAAAAGTATGTTTGTTTTGGTTTTTTTTTGGCCTTTTTTTTTTTGAAAAAAGGGTTTTTCTGCTTATATGAAAAATACGTTTTCTCTCCCGTCCCCTTCTTATGCATGATCGTCGCGGAAATTACTGACATTCTGTTCCTCAATAAACCTGGAACAACCAGTCATAGTCTTAGTTCTCTTTTTTCTTACGTATCAGCTAAGTTGCGGAATGCGCTACCTGATTTTATCCGTACCTATGAGTTTACTGGTTTTGAAAGAGAATCCAGGGCCGCATTTTGTACAGCGGCGTTTCTTTTTAATGAATATATCTTTAAATGTTATGTATTTAGTAGGTATCTGTATATGCTATGTATTTTAGCTGTAAATGTAATGTCTCGAAGACATTAGTTCCTGTAGTTATTCGGAAAAAGCTTATGACTGTATGTATGTTACCTTTAGCAGGGCGCATGCGCGCACTTTGTAATCTGCGACTCCAGTGCTTACCATATGACAGATAAAATGACTTTTCTCTTGAATATATAAGCCATCTAATTCTTACGCTCTATTGACAAGGGCGGTTTGGAGCTGTGAGTAGGCGTGGGATTTGTCACATATGGTTTAGGGGCCGACATATCTCTCCCTCAATGCCGTACCGGGAGGCAAGGTCGGTAGCAGAAAGCAGCGAAGGGCCAACTGCGTCCAAAAGCGATCGCACGGGCCGAAATCCCGGGATGACTCGTTTGGTACGACGCTCCAGCGCCGGTGTCTGGAGGTACTGCGTTTTTCTCTCTTGTTTAAACATTCCGTCAGCGCATGCGCAAATGTTCTGGCTCTTCGGTACCTAGCCTAGTAGCAAAAAAAATTAACATGCTGGTTTTTTTTTTTTTTTTTTTTTTTTTTACCAGCAATTGACATTTCAGTTGATTTTTTGGGCATAAACGTATCGTAAGAACCGTGCACTTCTGGTCTTGTCTCAGACAGAGGCGAGAGATGGTCTCATGCAGACTGGGACGCCTAAAATGCTCTGTTGTAAACATGGCGGTTCACGAGTGAAGTTGTCTCTCTGGCCTTTCTGTTGACGAATTCCAGGACCTACTCACACAATCTGGGCAAGTTTTGAAAGCTAAAACCTTCAATCGATGCGTTATTTTGCTGGTAGGACTGGGTGGCCCGACACTTATGAAAAAAACTATAAAATGAGAATCGGGAGTCTTCCCTTGTCATGGAATGGCAGAATTACCCAGAATTCTTTTTGGGCATGAGCGAGGCAACTTAAGAAGCACGAGACTGGCCCTCATCGAATGGCTGAAGCGCGGCCAGAGGAAATGATTTCTAGCCAGATACTCAGGAGTAGGCCTGGTGTGTGCTGTTAACTTAGATTTTGGATTTCTGAACAAGTTCTAATCATAGAAAATTCGCGACAAAGTTGTGCTTTCATTTCGCTGTAATTCTCGTCTCAAAGAAACGGTATAATACTGTAAATAAGAGAATAACGATATTTATATTTGCAGATTACCTGTCCTCTTACTACGAAAGTCAAGCTCTACATCTCTATGCAATAAGCGCATTCAAAATTTCCTCCAATTACTTGATAAAAGTATGTTTGTTTTGGTTTTTTTTTTGGCCTTTTTTTTTTTGAAAAAAGGGTTTTTCTGCTTATATGAAAAATACGTTTTCTCTCCCGTCCCCTTCTTATGCATGATCGTCGCGGAAATTACTGACATTCTGTTCCTCAATAAACCTGGAACAACCAGTCATAGTCTTAGTTCTCTTTTTTCTTACGTATCAGCTAAGTTGCGGAATGCGCTACCTGATTTTATCCGTACCTATGAGTTTACTGGTTTTAAAAGAGAATCCAGGGCCGCATTTTGTACAGCGGCGTTTCTTTTTAATGAATATATCTTTAAATGTTATGTATTTAGTAGGTATCTGTATATGCTATGTATTTTAGCTGTAAATGTAATGTCTCGAAGACATTAGTTCCTGTAGTTATTCGGAAAAAGCTTATGACTGTATGTATGTTACCTTTAGCAGGGCGCATGCGCGCACTTTGTAATCTGCGACTCCAGTGCTTACCATATGACAGATAAAATGACTTTTCTCTTGAATATATAAGCCATCTAATTCTTACGCTCTATTGACAAGGGCGGTTTGGAGCTGTGAGTAGGCGTGGGATTTGTCACATATGGTTTAGGGGCCGACATATCTCTCCCTCAATGCCGTACCGGGAGGCAAGGTCGGTAGCAGAAAGCAGCGAAGGGCCAACTGCGTCCAAAAGCGATCGCACGGGCCGAAATCCCGGGATGACTCGTTTGGTACGAGGCTCCAGCGCCGGTGTCTGGAGGTACTGCGTTTTTCTCTCTTGTTTAAACATTCCGTCAGCGCATGCGCAAATGTTCTGGCTCTTCGGTACCTAGCCTAGCAAAAAAAATTAACATGCTGGTTTTTTTTTTTTTTTTTTTTTTACCAGCAATTGACATTTCATTTGATCTTTTGGGCATAAACGTAACGTAAGAACCGTGCACTTCTGGTCTTGTCTCAGACAGAGGCGAGAGATGGTCTCATGCAGACTGGGACGCCTAAAATGCTCTGTTGTAAACATGGCGGTTCACGAGTGAAGTTGTCTCTCTGGCCTTTCTGTTGACGAATTCCAGGACCTACTCACACAATCTGGGCAAGTTTTGAAAGCTAAAACCTTCAATCGATGCGTTATTTTGCTGGTAGGACTGGGTGGCCCGACACTTATGAAAAAAACTATAAAATGAGAAGCGGGAGTCTTCCCTTGTCATGGAATGGCAGAATTACCCAGAATTCTTTTTGGGCATGAGCGAGGCAACTTAAGAAGCACGAGACTGGCCCTCATCGAATGGCTGAAGCGCGGCCAGAGGAAATGATTTCTAGCCAGATACTCAGGAGTAGGCCTGGTGTGTGCTGTTAACTTAGATTTTGGATTTCTGAACAAGTTCTAATCATAGAAAATTCGCGACAAAGTTGTGCTTTCATTTCGCTGTAATTCTCGTCTCAAAGAAACGGTATAATACTGTAAATAAGAGAATAACGATATTTATATTTGCAGATTACCTGTCCTCTTACTACGAAAGTCAAGCTCTACATCTCTATGCAATAAGCGCATTCAAAATTTCCTCCAATTACTTGATAAAAGTAT
This sequence comes from Montipora capitata, assembly GCA_949126865.1. NCBI lineage: Eukaryota > Metazoa > Cnidaria > Anthozoa > Scleractinia > Acroporidae > Montipora > Montipora capitata. The sequence continues at coordinate 3,134,900 of OX421451.1, forward strand.
GTTTGTTTTTGTTTTTTTTTGCCTTTTTTTTTTTGAAAAAAGGGTTTTTCTGCTTATATGAAAAATGCGTTTTCTCTCCCGTCCCCTTCTTATGCATGATCGTCGCGGAAATTACTGACATTCTGTTCCTCAATAAACCTGGAACAACCAGTCATAGTCTTAGTTCTCTTTTTTTCTTACGTATCAGCTAAGTTGCGGAATGCGCTACCTGATTTTATCCGTACCTATGAGTTTACTGGTTTTAAAAGAGAATCCAGGGCCGCATTTTGTACAGCGGCGTTTCTTTTTAATGAATATATCTTTAAATGTTATGTAATTAGTAGGTATCTGTATATGCTATGTATTTTAGCTGTAAATGTAATGTCTCGAAGACATTAGTTCCTGTAGTTATTCGGAAAAAGCTTATGACTGTATGTATGTTACCTTTAGCAGGGCGCATGCGCGCACTTTGTAATCTGCGACTCCAGTGCTTACCATATGACAGATAAAATGACTTTTCTCTTGAATATATAAGCCATCTAATTCTTACGCTCTATTGACAAGGGCGGTTTGGAGCTGTGAGTAGGCGTGGGATTTGTCACATATGGTTTAGGGGCCGACATATCTCTCCCTCAATGCCGTACCGGGAGGCAAGGTCGGTAGCAGAAAGCAGCGAAGGGCCAACTGCGTCCAAAAGCGATCGCACGGGCCGAAATCCCGGGATGACTCGTTTGGCGAGTACGACGCTCCAGCGCCGGTGTCTGGAGGTACTGCGTTTTTCTCTCTTGTTTAAACATTCCGTCAGCACATGCGCAAATGTTCTGGCTCTTCGGTACCTAGCCTAGCAAAAAAAATTAACATGCTGGTTTTTTTTTTTTTTTTTTTTTTTTTTTTTTTTACCAGCAATTGACATTTCAGTTGATTTTTTGGGCATAAACGTAACGTAAGAACCATGCGTGTCTGGTCTTGTCTCAGACAGAGGCGAGAGATGCTCTCATGCAGACTGGGACGCTCAAAATGCTCTGTTCCTCAATTAACCTGGATTAACCAGTCATAGTCTTAGTTCTCTTTTTTCTTACGTATCAGCTAAGTTGCGGAATGCGCTACCTGATTTTATCCGTACCTATGAGTTTACTGGTTTTAAAAGAGAATCCAGGGCCGCCTTTTGTACAGCGGCTTTTCTTTTTAATGAATATATCTTTAAATATTATGTATTTAGTAGGTATCTGTATATGCTATGTATTTTAGCTGTAAATGTAATGTTTCGAAGATATTAGCTCTTGTACTGTTTTGAAATTCGAGATGAAATAGAGCTTATGCCTGTATGTATGTTACCTTTAGCAGGGCGCATGCGCGCACTTTGTAATCTGCCACTCCAGTGCTTACCATATGACAGATAAAATGACTTTTCTCTCGAAAATATAAGCCATCTAATTCTTACGGTCTATTGACAAGGGCGGTTTGGATCTGTGAGTAGGCGTTGGACTTGTCACATATGGTTTAGGGGCCGACACACCCTCGTACCCAGCGTCTTCGTTCCCTTTGACCAGGGTATACGTGGGTATACAGGGGTATATAAGGGTATATAGCGGTATATAGGGGTATACGTGGGTATATAGGGGTATATAAAGGTTTACGTGGAAAGATAGGTGTCTATAAGGATATACAAGGGTATACGTGGGCATACAGGGGTGTATAAGGGTATATGTGGGTATATAAGGGTATACAGCGGTATATAGGGGTATATAAGGGTATTCGTGGGTATATAGGTGTGTACAAGGGTATTCGTGGGTATATAGGTGTGTACAAGGGTATACTTGGGTATATAGGGGTTTAGAGACAGACAGACAGACATGTTTTATTTGGAGTCTCATACAATAAATAGTATATCGACCACAATTTCCAAATAACTAACAATTACAAACAACAAAAATATACATGGGTAAAATGTTATTAATTAATTAAGTCCTGGAGTATTTACTTTTATCCGTCTTCCACTTTCCTTTTTTCAAAGCATTCGAATATATGTTTTGCTGTTAGTTTTTGTATTTTAAAATTTCCGTTAGGGGGGTTTATCAGAAACATGAATATTATATTAGGTGACATTCTGCTTATTTTTATTCTATATTCTTTTTCCAAATAGTCTAGTAACGAACATCGTTTTTCCTGGTATGCAGGGCATATATTTAGAAAATGGTATTCGTCCTCCATTTCTATTTTACAAATTGGGCAAATTCTTTTTGCAGGTTTCTTGAGCGGCCTCGAATAACGTCCTGTCTCTATGGCTAATTTGTGGTTGCTAAGTCGCAGTTTTGTTAGGGCTATTGTGTCGTGTATTGGTGACCTGATATAGGTAGTCTTCACATTTGTAATTGTCTATCGTTTTAAATAACCGGTATATTCTCATTTTGTTGCTTTGGTTAGCTTTTTTTCTGGTGTCGTTATTTCTTTCACTTAGCCATCTTTGTAGTTCGATATCCTTGAGTCGTTGCCTGATAATGTTTACAATTCCTATGTCTACATAGTGTGCTTTCATCCAGAGGTCTCCTAATCCTATCTGTTCCAATGAGCCTTTGATTTTTTTGCTGCAGAAAGCCTTATTTTCCTTCCATTTAATGTCATTGTATGCTATTTGGGATAATTTGTATTCATTTTTGGTTAAGGTTAACCAGAACTTAAAGTTCCTACATTGAGCATTAGGCCTTTTGCAACTAACGATCACATGGTACAAAATCCGCCATGCTGGAGGGCAAGCTCATTATTATTCTCCCACTGGGACATTAAAGCACAACCTCGTCCCCAGGGCCTTCTCCTCTACGATTTTCAAAATGGCGGCTCATCTGGAGAAGACCCAGGCCAACGCTGAACTAACACCTTTGTTGATTAGCCCATTCATACGAACACGCTGATTGGTTTAAATACATTCTAAAGAAATATGGCGGAAGTAGCGAGTGTTTACACGAAAAAGAAAGGGCTTTAGGAGGTTGATTGCAGTTCAGTTCAAGCGATGTTGAATCAAACTGCCATTAACGATTCGAAAGGTGAATCTTTTCCGTTTTATTTTAATTTAAAAGATGTAACCTATACCATAGAAGTAGAAATAAGCCCGGGAAAATATACATAACGAGCGTGTAAACTTAGATCTGCCGACAGCTAGCGAGCTGCAGCTCATCACATGTGGTCTTATGTGCTGTTTTTGTTGTTCTGTATTCATGTCCAATTAGTTTTTCCGCGTACGGAAACAAAGAAGAGTTTGAAGCGTTTTTTATGTTCGAATTTCAAATCTAAAAAGGAGCTTTCGCTCGTTACAGAGCACTGTTCTAATATACGGAAAACCGCTTCTATTTTCTTGGACACATTCCTTAAATATAGGCCTTCTGCCTGTATTAGGTTTAGGCTTACTTCAAATCTTTTCAAATGCACTATTTTTTCTAATAATAACATTGTTTTGGTGGCCGAGGCTGAATTGAATATTTTTATTTTCTGCCGAGTTTAGGTTGAAAATATTCTTGTGAATATTCTTAGATTTTACCATATGGTATTTATGTTGTCAAATGATTGTATTTGCTGTCTGGATGGTGTTAAAGTAATTTTAGAGCCAGCCTATAGGTATTAAATACATATTATTTGATACAATGCACATGACTTCTTGCAGAAATGTTTTTAGTATCAAACTAACTGCCAGTGCTATGTTTGAGATTCATATGTAAAATAAGTTTACTGTATTGAACTCAGTGTTTCCGCCAGACCGCACCATTGTGGGAATCCTGCATTGCATTTAGAGAAGGCCCCCAGAGAAATGGAGAAAGGGCCAATTTAGCCCTTTACTTTTATTTTGGTAATAAAGCTTGTTGTTGTTACAAGGCTGCATGCTGGTTTAACCCAGGATAGTATTCTAATAACCATCCCAAGGCTCAAAAATGCGACCGATATGGTCGCCAATGAACTAACAATGTACAATGCGACTAACATTTGTTTCTTTGCGACCAAAAATTCTAGTTTAGTTGCCATAATCGCGACTTCCTTTCGCTACGTTGAGGACACATTATGTTCTTCTAGTAAGCCATATTGAAAGATCTTTGCTTCTTTAAAACACGTAACATAAGAAAAGAAGTCACTCCATCCTTTTGCTTTGCTGTGTCTCCCTATAATGCATTGCAAATCCTTGGTCATTGACTTTGTCTTGTATGCCTTTGTATTGTTCTTGACCCAGGTCCTTCATGCCAGACCTCTGGCGACTAATTTTTTAGGTCCAACTATTATATATTGGGCCCTTTCCTAAGAAATTTGCCCCTGAAACAAGTCTTCAGGGGCCACTTTGGTCCTTAAGTATAATTTTCTGGCTGAAACACTGAACTATGTTTTTTTTCTCAGTACCTGGCCAGGGAAAATGGTTCCTGTTTTATTGTGTCTAAACACTTACATTTTTCTATAAGTGGGGGCCTTATTTCAATTCTTGTTTAAGTAGTGCACAAGAGAACAATTGTTTACTGTAGATAAATTGCCATCTTGATGAACCATCTTAGCACTGAAAGGGTCAATAGAACATTTATGAAAGCTGCTGTATATCTTTCAGTGTATTCCACAAGCCAAGGCAACCTCAAAAGTAAGGTTTATAGGTGGAAACATTTCAACAGAGTATTAGTTACTCAGAGAAGATAAATAGAAGTTACATATTCCAAAGTAGTATTCTTTGATCTAGGTAGTGATAACTATATAATGTATCATATATAAAGTATCACATTGAAAATGTTTGTATTAATCAAGCATTCCCAACCTTGTCTTCAATCAATGTTGGCATAATAAAGGCATGTTGAAAGAATTTGCACTGTTTATGTCTACTTGTGTTGGTGAACTTTATACTACTTATTTGAAACCTTTTATATTCTTCAAAGCTGTTTACAGATAACTGGATGGGGTCTGGGGTAGTAGTTAGAAAGGTTTTTTAGTTCTTCTCCTGGCTAGAGAAACACAAGAAACAACTTTCAATGGGGTAGACTCAGGAACATGCATTGTATACAGTCTATATCTACATGCAGTCCTCTGCCTACCCCTTTGAAATTTGTTTCTTGAGTGTACATAATATGGGTGAAATGGCAGTGTTAATATTGTTTTTTTTTTTTTTTAGTAGAGCTCTGCACTGTTGCAATATGACAAAGGTTAAAATAACTGCTCAGACATTAAGGTAAAAGGTAGAGTCTGCATAAAAGCCAAGTGGGCCAACAGGCCACTCTGAGCTTATCCCGGTTTCCTAAGCATAAACCAACTACCGGTAAGAGTATTTCTACTCCGCCCTGGATGGGATGCAAGTCCATTGCAGGGTCATGATCCCAACATTAAATTTGCCATTACCCATTTATACACCTGGGTGGAGAGAGTCACTGTGAGAGTAAATCGTCTTGCCCAAGAACATAACACAATGTCTCTGGTCAGGGCTCAAACCCTTGATCCGGAGTCAAGCACATTAACCATGAGGTCACCATGCCTCCACATCAGACTGTCATTAAAGAATGTAATATAATTAACCAAATGCAACATAGGAGCATTTATTTGAGTGTTTAAATGATTATGCATTATTACATGATCAGTTGAAAAAAACCTTCTGCCATCTTTTCAACCAATCAGAAGCATTTTAACCAGTACCAATCTTAACAGGTTGTCACTAATCCCTTTCTCGCACTTTGCATCAACTATATATATACAAGTTTATTTGATTGCTTCATTTGATAGTCTGTGCTCATTGTGATTGACCAGAGTTCTTACTCTGGTTTTAGTTTTACAATGCGTCATTGAGCCCCCCCCCCCCCCCCCTTCCAACCAATACACTTAAGAATTAAGAAGTAGAATAACTAAGTAATTTCATATGCATATAAACAGTATTTTCTTCCATTTTACACTTAATCTGGTGAACATTAAAATTCAACAACACACATCTTTGGATAAATTCATTCTCAGTATTATTCTGTAGATGTCATTTGATAAAGAGAACAATGCAACAGGTCATTTTGGCAAACATAGTTTACTGGAATTAAGTGGTGTTCAAGGTTAGACAATGGTAAATCAAAGCCTAACAATTCATGCAAAAACTTGGTGCAAGGAAATCAGTTTTGTAGTTTGTGGGCTGCAAATAGGATATACTTACATAACCAGGTTAAACAATAAAAAAATAAATGAACAATTGAAATAATTATTTGTTTTCTTAAAGTAATTCAGTAGTTTGAAAAAAACATAAGTATTTACCCCCACCACCAAAAAGGTCACTTAAAATTTATGGGCATGAAGAACATCCACTAGCCCAACTGAAAAATTAACAACAATATAGCCTTGGGTTATCAGGCAATAATTTCATTTGATTAAGGAACTGAGTGAAAATGTGGTTCAGCAAGGAATTGAAAATGGGTTTCCAGATTGTTTCTAATTATTTATACATTTTCCTATATACATTCAGATTACAGTATCAGCCAGAAATAGGTTATAGAATATCACCTATACAACGTAAGTTTCTGCAAAAATTAGATTCTCTTTGCCCCTAAGTTTTTAATTGAATCGAAAGCCTAATAATCATATAAATTTTCAATTACAAGGGTGTGTAGTGCTGTTTTTAGATCATTAGAGTATATTTTTAAGTCATTTAAAACTGTATACTGCATGTGTATAATTAGCTTAAGACTCAATTTAATAACTTCTGTTAATTAGACTTAATAAAAAGCGATGCCTGTGAATTAAGGAAATCATTCAATCAATCGATAATTTAATTTCAGTCAGACTAATTAAAACAAGCTTATATAGAGTTCATTACTTCATGTTCACATAGCAAGTTGGAGTATGTGACTCGATCATCTTGCTTGAATAAGCTTAGTAATATGAGGCCACAAAGAGTTTTTCACTCTGTACTTAAGAACAGCTGAGTTTTTCTCTTCGATGTTCAATCTGATTTCAATGACAGTTAAATAAAGTGAGTACGAAAGTGTAATAAACTTACAAATGCTCACAACGTTGTATTGAGATACTTTTTTGGATTTTTGTACACGTACTTTTAAAGCGCAAAAGTCCTGCTCCAGAATTAAAACGTCCGTAAAAATATTTCATCTTACTGCGAAGCCACCACTGCCTCGTGTACAGACTTAAGCGTTCTTTGACCGGTGTTTTGCTTCCCACGCGATGCTTCGCCGCCATTTTGTTTTGGTCTTTCTCAAAATGTCACGTGATAAAAATCTCCAAGATTTTTGGAGATTTTGTACCACGTGAGTTCAGCGTTGGCCAGGGTCTTCTCCAGACGAGCCGCCATTTTGAAAATCGCAGAGGAGAAGGCCCTGGGGACGAGGTTGATTAAAGCAAAGAGATCTGAACCAGTCAACCTTGACTTGTCTTTGTTTTAATGTCCCAGTGGGGGAATAATAATGAGCTTGCCCTCCAGCATGGCGGATTTTGTACCATGTGATCGTTAGTTGCAAAAGGCCTATTGTCATTGGGAACCGTCCTGTTTCAGCCCTGCATGCATTGTTGTTGCAGTATTTGTTAACTCCCAGCAACCACTTTAGGAATTTATTTTGAACTAATTCTGCTGGGTTCTTTTCTAATTTCCCTTGCAATCAATCCCCCACCCTTCACTTGCATAAAAGAGTATGGGAGATATCAGTGCATCAAATAACTTCATCGTTAATTTTATATTTTCTCTGAAGTGGTTTCCCATTTCTTTTAGTAATTTATAGAGTGCATTAAAGTGCAACTTTCTTCAACTCTTGTCTAGCAAGATTAAAGTTTCCAAAAGGACTCATTATGAGTCCAAGATATTTATACGATTTGACATTTTCCAGTTCATCAGCGCCGTGTCTGAACAAGTAGTTGTTTAAATACTTACCACAATTGTTAAAAATCATAATTTTTGTCTTGTCTAAATTTACACTTAAATCGGCATTTTCACAGAAAGATTCCAGCTTATTGAGGATTATTTGGAGGTTTTTTGCTGATCTACAGAAGATCACTAGATCGTCCGCATATAAGAGACAATTTATAGATCCATCACCTAGCATAATGTCGGTTGGACTCGCCGCATTTAGGAATTTTGGTAGATCACTTAGATAGAAATTAAAAAGAGTTGGTGACATCATGCAGCCTTGCTTTACCCAGCTTGTCGAACAGTTTTTGTCGAGGTATACAGTCGAAGGCTTTTCTAAAGTCGACGAAGCATGAAAAGAGTAAATTTCGGTGTTTCTGTGGATTAGATTTCACGTATTTGTCAATAAGCATTTTTAATGTGAAGATGCTATCAACTGTGCCGTGCATTTTTCTGAAACCACCTTTGTTCAGATTTCAAAATTCCTTTTTGAACCATGTAGTCGTACAGTCGATTGTTGAGGATTGATGTAAAGAGCTTGCCTAACGCAGAAAGCAAAGTGATACCTCGGTAATTTTCAACTTTGGATCGATCATCCTTTTTGTGAATAGGCACAATGAGGCTAAAACTCAAAAGAGCAGGGTATTTGCCAGTATCTAAGATTCGGTTAAATAAATTTACTAAATGCCATTTGATGGCGTCCTTTCCGATTTTTATTACTTCATTTAATATATTATCGATACCTGGAGATTTGTTTGCCTTCAGTTTATTGACTGCAGCTTCGAACTCTTCATCAGCTATTGGATAATCAAGTGGGCCTTCCAGTCTTTCGTTACTGTGAGTTTCCATATCCTATGTATCCTTATTGTATCTTATTGTATCCTATAAGGGATACAAGGGTATACGTGGGTATATAAGGGCCTATAAGGGTATACAAGGGTATACCTGGGTATACAAGGGTATATAAGGATGACCTAAACCAACAATCCAAATTTTTTAGATCCCTACACCATCAGCTGCAAGACTTTTCTCAGGAAAATATCGTTATCGGAGGTGACTTTAATTGCGCTTTGTCGGACAAAGACAAAAAAGGTGGAAACGCGGTCGCCCAGAAAGCGTCTGTAATTAAGGAAATCGAAGAGTTGTGTACATCTTACAACTTAGTCGATATCTGGCGTCACTTAAACCCTCTCCTCGAATCGTACACTTGGAGAAATAAGTCTCACAAGATACAGTGCAGATTAGACTTCTTTCTAATCTCGGAAGAGCTCACAAATGTAGATGCGACGTGTAAAATTTTCCATGCGCCCGAAACGGATCATTCTGCAATTTCGTTACACTTCCAGGCCAGATTTAATAAACAACGCCGAGGCCCAGGGTTTTGGAAATTTAATAGCTCTCTACTTAAAGATGACAATTATGTTAACGCTCTACAGAAAAACATTGATTTGTTCAAGGCCAAATATGAAAACGTTGAAGATAAAGGTTTGAAATGAGATCTTATAAAAATGGACATTAGGGGTTTCACTGTAAAATATGCCAAAACGAAAGCAAAAAGACGTAAAAACGAAGAACTGACACTCCAAAATAAAATAAATGAACTTCTGCTAAGTCTAGAAAGAAATCGTAACAATAACCATGCCCAAAACGAACTACTCGCAGCAAAATTACGTTTGCAAAAAATCATGCACTTCAAAGTAAAAGGCGCGATCCTCAGGAGCAAGGTAAGATGGTATGAAGAAGGTGAATGTAACACGAGATATTTTTTCGGCCTAGAAAACCGTACCCAAACCAAAAAAGCCATTAACAAGCTGAAAATAAACGATGACACATACATTTATGATCAAATAGCCATCCTAGACGAGCAAAAAAAGTTCTACGAGTCAATCTATCAATCCAAAGAAAGTGATGAAGACATCCCTCAGGGTAGTAACTTCCTGAAAGCCGAATTAGTAACACCTTTATCACCCGAAGATCAAAAACTATGTGACGGACCAATTACAGATGCCGAATGTCTAAGCGCAGTAAAAGACTTCAAAAAATGCAAAACACCAGGTACAGACGGTTTCCCAGCTGAATTTTACCAATTTTTCTGGCCCGAGCTGCGAACCGAAATGTTAGCTAGTTTCCACTTCGCCTTTCAGTCCGGCTCTCTGTCGATTAGTCAACGGCGCGGGGTAATCTCTCTCATTCCCAAAAAGAACAAAGACAAATCCATACTTGAAAATCTACGCCCGATCTCGTTATTGAATGTAGACTATAAAATACTTACCAAAGTCATTGCCAAAAGAATAGAAAAAACCTTGCCCAAAATCATCAATCCTGATCAAACCGGATATGTAAAAGGCCGCTATATAGGCGAAAACATCAGATTAATCCAAGATGTCATGTTTCTCACTAAGCGCTTAAATATGCCTGGAATTGCAATTTTTTTGGATTTCCGAAAAGCTTTTGATACAATAAAATGGAACTATCTATTATCCACGCTTCGACTGTTCAATTTTGGCCTAGATATTCAAAGATGGATAGAAGTCATCTACCACAATGTATCTAGCTGTGTCCTAAACAATGGTCACGAGTCACCTTTTTTTCAATTGCACCGAGGCGTCAGGCAAGGATGCCCCTTATCGGGCCTTCTTTTTGTAATTGGTATTGAGCTTCTCGCAAGGGCTTTGAAAAGCAACAATGACATAAAAGGCATTACCGTTGGCGGAAAGGAAATAAAAGTCACCCAATTCGCTGATGATACTACAGTATTCGTTAACGACCATCAATCTGTTATTAACCTTTTGAAGCTTCTAAGTGAATTTAAACACACCTCGGGTCTAGAAGTAAACACAAGTAAAACAGAGGCGATGTGGCTTGGAGCTTGAAGAAACAAAACTGATACCCCATATAATTTCAAATGGCCTCAAGAACCGATTCAAGCTCTCGGCATCTTCTTTTCGTACAACTCCGACGCTGCAAATAAGCTAAATTTTGGAGAGAAAATTATCAAATTGAAAAATACGCTTAAGAATTGGAAAAGAAGGAAGCTTACCCTCCATGGCAGAATCAAAATAGTGAAAACCCTAGGTTTGAGGTTTGTCGAAGCTAATTTATAACACCTCTGTGCTCGAGATCCCCGATTGTTACGTCAAAGAAATAAACAAACTATCTTTGGATTTTATATGGGAAGGAAAACCAGCCAAAATAAAAAGAAAGACCATAATAAGTGACATAAGTCAAGGAGGGTTGAGAATGATGGATTTTGAAATCAAGATTTTGGATCAAGAGAATCACCGAAAAAGTTCAACCAGCATGGAAAATGATACCAGAGTTCACCGCTGCCAAATATGGAGGTTTATCCTTTCTAACCAAATGTCAATAGGATATCAAGCATTTCAACCTTGACAACCTTCCACCTTTTTACCACACGCTACTTAAGTATTGGCAAGAATACAATGCTGACAAATTCTCGGAGGACCAATGCATTCACAACAAAATCATCTGGAATAATAGTCGCATCCTGATTGGAGACCGGCCAGTTTTTTTCAAACCCTTATTTGAGGCTAAGATTATACGTATTAAACAATTTTTAAAAGAAGACAACACCTTCTTCTCACTGGACGAGCTCATTCGCAAAGTGAACATCAGTACTCCCTTTACACTGTACTATGGTCTCGTCGCTGCCCTTCCTACAGAATGGAAAAATATATTAAATCAAAACAACTCGCACCTAAAACCGCCTCTTGAAGACCTTCCGTCGACCCATGTCGCCTACTCTACACTTTTAACCAACAACGTAAGTCCACCAACATCAGAGAACAGAATTCTAAATTACGGTTTCTCCAAAGAAAGCATCCACAAGGTGTACACATTGCCTTTCCTAATAACCAAAGACTCGAAATTAATTGCTTTCCAGTATAAAATAATACACCACACCTTACCTACCAAATCCAGCCTTTTTCGAGCTGGCATTACTGATAGTGACATTTGCTCCCTATGCGCTACCGAAAAGCAAACAATAAACCACCTACTGTACCACTGTACTGTATCTAAGGCTTTCTGGGATAGATTCACCAGCTGGTGGTACCAGAAATTCAAACAAGTGGTCAATTTGAATGAATCTAACATCCTATACGGTTGGCATAATAACATCAAAAATAAACAGGCACTTAATGTCACTCTTCTTATTGCAAAATTCCATATCTTCGCGACAAGTTCATGTGATGGCAACTTATGTTTTGAAGGCTTTCTTCTCCGCCTCCAAGATAAACTCGATGTCTTAAAGCAAAGTTATATTGCCCAAAGAAAGCTACATAAATTCTTAAATATCTGGGGAAAACCACTATAAACTACTATAAATGTCACTTCGCTTCGTCCTTTTCTTTCCACTCTCGTTCATTGTAACTCTTTCCTTTAAGCCAGCCGTAGTCTTGTTTGTAGCTGTTAATTTTATTTACGTTTTAAAACATGTCATAATGATAAAGGTTACCATTCTGTAAATAGTGTAATGCAAGTAGTGCAGTATTGTTGCGTAAGCACCGTTAGTTTGTGTTAACTGTGGTAGAAATGTTATTAATCGTTTCCAAGTAGTGTTAGTATTTAATTGTAATAAGGTTAGTGTAAGAGTTACTGTATAATAACAAAAAAAAATATATATATATATATATATATATATATATAAGGATATACAAGGGTATACATGGGTATATAAGGCATACATGGGTATATAGGGGTATATGAGGGTATACAAGGGTATATAGGGGTATCAGAAACTCATAAGGGTTGATTCAACCCTTATGAGTTTCTGGGGGTATATAAGGGTATACGTGGGTACATAGGGGTAATTATTAAATACACTATAAATACCTGATATTTAAATACATAATAATAATGGATACATGAAGTGCTTACCACTTAGACGCTTGGGCTGCTTGAGGCGCTTGGGCTGCTTGAGGCGCTTGGATTGCTTGGTTTGCTCGAAGTGCTTAGGTTGCTTCAGATGCTTGAGTTACTTGACTTGCTTGAGGTGCTTAGGCTGCTTGAAATGCTTGAATTGCTTCAGATGCTTGGGTTACTTGAGGTGCTTGGGTTGCTTCTACCGAGCCATGGCTTCGAGCCTGCGGACCATGCGAGCCATGACTGCGAGTCATGCGAGCCAACATGGCTAGCCATGCGAGTCAACATGCGAGTCACACAGTTATTGAAAGCTAACCGTTTTAAAATGGGTGCTTAGCCTTAATAACTATTTATCAGCGCTATTTGAAATGGGTGCTTAGACTTAAATGCGAAATTCGCAAGGCTCACTGGCTCGCAGATTGTCCAGCCCCAAACGTTCAGGGGTAGCCAGGGGAAGACAAGGCAGGGTGCATTGGTTCATCGTAATAAGAAAAAACTGTATTTCTATTTTTACTGAATTACAGGAGGAAAAAGGATGATTTACACTCAAAAAAAAATTATACTTACGTTTTAGCGAGAACGGCAAACCTCCCCGAATTTCGTCGTCAACTAAAGCTAGACGACGTTTTGAAAACCTTTCCCATACGCACAAGTTTCGCGCAGGAAAATTCACTTCCGGTAGGCGTCTTCGTTTTATTAGGTTGATTTAGCAACAGAACGGGAACGTCAGTGGGGACGTCGCGCGCAGCAAAACTACCAATGAGAATTTAGAATAGAGAAGAAAAGAGTGGAGTCTATTCTATTCTGAATTCTCATTGGTGTTTTTTCTGCGCGCGCCGTCGCCACTGACGTTCCCGTTCTGTTGCTAAATCAGCCTATTAGGGAGCTAAGCACGCGCGTTTTTGAGACGTGGACGGCAACCGGAAGAGAATATTTCGCGTTCCAGGACAGTGGTGTCTCCCACATTTTTATACTAATCATCTCTAACGGAGAAAAGATACTTGGCATTGTTAATGTTAATGTGGTTGTGTGAAGACGAGTTAAAAGGGAAAACAGCTCACTTCCGGTTGCCGTCGGCGTCTCAAAAACGTGCGTGGTTAAGGAGGCTCGAAATAGTTTCTCCTTTTTTCAAGCAAATGAACATAATCTGTCCTTAGATACAGTTAGGGCAATCATATCAAGACAAAATTTGGCGAGGGTTGGCGATTTCTCACATCACATTTTCCTCCAAAATAACGTTACCATGGCAACCATATAAGGCATTTCTTTGAGCCTTAAAATCAAGATATATTGTCTTTTTATAAAAAAACGGGACGGTGAAATCTTCCCATTCAGCGTTACCAGATAATGTTAGAAATAATCTCTAAAATATTTAAAATTCCAAAAAATTAGCTGTAGGTCAGTTTTTTAAAAAAGTAAGTTTTTTTTTAATGTCTCTAATTTTTTTCTTCACCTACAGAATTTTTTTTAATTTGAAAGACAAACGGTTTAAATTAATTTAAGCTAACATGCAAAAAATGAAAAAAATTCACTGTCCGGAAGCAGAGATATAAACGAGTAAAGTTGCAAAATCAGGAAAAATGAGGGGGGTACAAAATCGGCATTTACGCATGCGTCACCCGTTCATTCGAGAGCACGCGCGAGTGGAGCTAAAGGTCAACAAAGACGGATTTAAGTGGCCATTAAACCGTAAATAGGAGATTTCTATTTACATTCTATATGTATAGGAATCAGAAGAAAAGTGAGCGAAATTAGAGGTATTTTTTTATTTCTGGTGACCCATTTTGAATCATGAACTGACGCGAGCAGCTTTTAGAATTGCGTGTGTAGCGTATGCGCCCGAATTTCGAAGGTCGTGGGTTCAAATCCCACCCTGGTCAGAGTTTTTCGAATTCTCTGTCCTTGTGTGGTCCCATTTCCATTTGTAGGGCTAACGCTCACATGGTTCGTATGGGGTGCAAAACTAGCAGTTCACATTACACTCTAATCAGTTAAGTCTGTTGAAATATAAGTGCTACACGGCCAACGTCTGTAAAAGCGTAACCCCTACTTGCATTACAGTGTAGTTTGGCGCGGGCTGAAACACCTTCAACGACAAAACTTGACAAAACATGAACGAAAAGACAACTCTAACGTATAGACCATGATCGATATCTCGTTTTTATTAATGGACTCTTTCATTTTCATCTAAAAACAAGCTACATATAAAACTTTGATACATACGTAACAGCGTTATAATGAACGCAGTTTCTAAGTGAGTCTTCAAAGAACATGTTGAGACAAGGGTATGCAGTGATACTAGAAGCTAAAGCAAGCGAGCTACGACAGGGGCTTTGAGTTAATGAGAACACTGTTTGAAAATTTCGCTTCCCTGAAAGTACCATGAAAACAGAGCTACCCGATCCTGTTTAACTAACAACAGTAAAAAAGAAAGATGCGTGCCTCTCGGACTCAAAAATTGTCTTTCACCACAACCGACGAGCTATCGACTTCCGTCCCCGGGATCTTTGTCACGTGACTGGATTCTAACGTCCCCGAGACAGGAGTTGGCCAAAGCCGATTTTTGAACACGAATGGCGCCTGTTTTTTTCCTGCAAATATATGAAAATATAACTGCTCGGAAGGAAAATTGTGTAGGGAGTATCTATCGGGTGCTCTTATTCTACATACAACCTTTAAGTTGGTCTTTTGGAAAGGACAGCACAGAAATCTGCGGGCACAACGCGCCTGAAACGCTCATTGCGGCGGGTTTTTTTTGGCTTTGTCTACCGTATAGATGTCATTGTTTCCTACTAGGCCTAGGGAGTTTAAGCAAGGAAGACGATGAGGGCTACGAGAACGTTTTCTACGAAGGTTAATTCCCGTTATCATAATAATAATTTCACGATTAGTCCAAGTCATTTGGCATGAAAATCGAGTATCAGAATCCCCGGAATAAGATTGGTATAAACAGTGTAAATGGTTGGAAAGAAAATTGAAAATTTATCGTCCGCCAGATGAGCTCAATTTTTTTTCATATGATATCACGTTGTTGTCAAGACCAGAACGGCTAAGAAATGGACAGAAAAATGAAAACACTCGTTTGAGAGTAGCAGAGCCTTCGTACCCGTCGTTGTTGTTCCTTTCTCAAGTTCCCTAATGAGGTACCCCATTAGCAATTCTGCTGAAAGACAAATATTCTACCATTATAAGTACAAAAGATTTCCTCTTGTAACTTACTAATTTGATGGACTCCATGCAAGATTTTAAAGAATACTTACTCCCACGGATTACATTCTTAAAAGTTCGATGCCACACCTGCCAATAGAGAGCTTTCAATATGGGTGATACATGAACTCTTGGCAAAACACTCAATTACTTTATGCATCCGTTTAAACGCGTTAGTATTTCAGTCATTGCTGGCTCACTCGCGTCCATTTTGGGAAAAAAAAGGCGTATTTTAGTAGAAATCAACCTCTGACAATTCCTTAGTACGAAAATCTTGCATTTCCTACCTACTTATGTCGCAAAATGATGTGATTTTTTTAATCGCATTTGTGATCTTATATAAGTTTCTTTAAGCTGCAATTGTTAAATTTAAACATTGAAATAAAATGATGATGATGATGATGGTGATGATGATAACTATGGTTAGTGTTCTCTTAGATGGGATAGAAAAGAAAAAATCCCGAGATTAATTGTCTTCGTCTGTACGAAGTTGGACGTGCAGTTGGAGCAATTTCAGAATAGTGGCATTAACGAGGACGTCATATATTGTCATTAATGTCCAGCCAAAGCCTCACTGCCTGCCGAAACAAAGCGTCCTTCCGTTCCAGAGACTGGGACTAACTGAAACAATGTTTGTGTACGGCTATCTTTTCCTTCTTTATATATGCAAATAAGTGGCCGGGTATTCTAGCCAAACATTCAACCATAGTTTGAAGAATGAAAAATCCGGCATCAAGGGAGGAATTATAAATGAAAATGTTTCGAATCCTCAGATATTCCAAATGGTTGATAACCATTTAGTCCACAGCGGCCTCTTCCAGGACCTAGCGCCTTTCAGTTCCTCC
Source organism: Montipora capitata (assembly GCA_949126865.1). Lineage (NCBI taxonomy): Eukaryota > Metazoa > Cnidaria > Anthozoa > Scleractinia > Acroporidae > Montipora > Montipora capitata. Next base: position 3,151,652 of record OX421451.1, read on the forward strand.
CTGACTCAAGCTGGAACTATAAATCCACTTTGTAGTATTTCTCAACAAATCTGAAAGAGAACTCCGGGCAAAGGGGTATATAAGTAGTCTCTGATAAGAGCTAGTGGATCATATGCTTATCTAACCAAGTAAGTAGACCAACATTATAGCTTCCTTGTGCGGTAACCTGCAAGCAAGTAAGAATGAGTAGATTCAATTACGCGAATTTAAAGTTTCATTAGTGAAAAAATGAATTGGTGATTTGCTCCTAATCCTTAGGACACACATAACAATGGTGAGAAGCTCAACTGCTGGGTGGATTTAATTAAGGGGAGATCATAATAGTGGGGGCCCTGTGAACGAAACCCACAGGTCTGTGAGGTCTACATATCAATGCAAACCGAGCAAACATATTTGTTGCACATAAATTTCCACATAACACTGTTTGTTCGTGCGGACTAGATTTGAACCTCTAAGTAATAATAATTATATTAATAATAATAATAAAAATAATAATAATAATAATATATTTCTATAGCGCAAATTCCATATTAAAATAATGTTCAAATGCGCTTTACAGAATAAAATAAGTGAAAAGGTAAAAGTTACACCGATAACGTAAATTATAAAAACATTTCTGTCAAAACGTTAATAAAATCACTCAGGAAAAAGAAAAACAGAAAACAATGAATGATTAAAATATTGGATTTAAAATAGCAATAAAAAGTAAAAAAAAATAATGAATGAACTTAAATCAATAAATACGAGAGTTTTGTTTCAAGATCACCCATTTGTGCACACTTAAAACGATCACCCCATACCTTTCAGCTGCTGTCGACAGTGGAGTCCAAAGATTCTTCAACGGGATCATCGAGCATGTCTCGTTGAAAAACAACTGCAACAGCAACATAATTTATACGTTACTGAACCACTTAGCAAGAAAGTCTCTGTTTTGCATCACGTAGAGAATATTTGTTCCGTGTGTAGGAAGCAAAGATTCATTTCAGAAGATGACGATTAAATAAGAATTACAATGGTAATGGACTTGACTTTTTTCACTATTCACTACGTTAAATAATTCTGGCATTTTTTCAAAGTCTTGGGAGCTTGTCTTTGGAACGTGATTTGTAAACATAAACCTCTCCGTAAAGGACTCACTATTATTCCAATTAATCGACCGAACTTTTTTTCGCTGTTTACCTAAGTAATATATTCAGTTAGCACTTATTGAAGTACAGCTGTATTCCATGGCCACGAATCTAAGTGAACTATCACAAAATATTCTGCTCAATTTGCTCAGTTGACAATGGTACCAACCTCTTTGCATTGGTTGCGGATTATACCCAAAGTCTTCTTTGACAGTCTGGTTGAGAACATTAAACATACTCTCCTCTTCTCTTGGCAACGTTGATTGCTCCGAGTATGCAAGGGCTGATGGAGTGTTAAAGGAGGAAATAGGAGCCTCTGAGACTCGTGACTGTAATTTGTCGTCGGCAGTGGAATCCCTTCCAACTGAATCTACCTTACTTGGCATCGATACCGTGTACACCGGAATATCATCGGTTTCATCAGTGGTACTATTATCTGGAGATGTAGTAAGCTGGGCATCTGTTAGTTGTGTGCCTTCAGTGTCCACAGATGATGAATAAGAATGAGCAGATAAAGGCCCTTCAGGCAGCGTTGTATTATCGATCTGCAGTCTTTGGTCTTGCTTTGAAATACCTTCCTCCATTGGTTCTTGACCGACCGATGCCTCATCGTTCTCATATAGCGTCGTATTCTCCGGCTTATCCGGAAGGTCTACGTCGTTCTGTCGATCATAGATGTCCACGTGGTAGGTAGAAGGATCGCTTCCTTCAGGTTCTGCACCTTTTTCACCGTGTGCCTCCAAAATACCCCTTGTAGAATCATCGAGCAGAGGGTGTGTCGTTGGTGGTTCGAACTCCATGTCTGAAAATTTATCACCTTCTTTTGCTGCAAAACCTTGCGTAAGTCCAACTGAATTAGATGATAAATTCGTCTCCTTTAATACTCCGTGATCTAGACGACTATCCTGTAAATTACCAGAAAAATCAAAATCTTTTGAACTAGGTTTGTTGGTCCTTATTTGGTCGAAAGATTCATCACTGGTAACGGACGTGGATGAGTTAATCAAAGGTTGTGACAGCGGCCTTTCCATCTCCTCGTTGGAAGGTACATAAGCATTAGTGGCTGAAAAACCTTGAGTAAGCTCGTTTGCATCGGCTGATTGATTGAATTCGTTTAATAAAGCATGGTCAAGAAGCCTGTCATCAGTAGCATTGACTATATCAACAATGCCCTCTGAATTCGATTTTTTTGATCTCACTTGGTCGAAGGACGGGTAACTCTGGTTTTCCGAAATAGCGTTATTTCCCGCAAAATTCACAGTGGCCGGTTTGCCAATGTGTTTTTCTTGAACTGGTGACTTGGATTTGTCAATTGTTTCAGCTTTTTTCGCTTTCGTGGTGTATACGTCCCGCTCACTCTCAACATCATTTTTGTTTCTTATCCCAATCTCAGAGGCTGCGTCAAAAAGACCCTCCTCCTCTGTCTCATTAATGCTCCCAACACTGTCCCCTGAATTCAATTCCTTGGCTCTTATTTGGTGAACAGAAGGCTCACTCTGGTTTTCTGGAAAAACAGGATTTCTCAAAAAATTCACAGTGACGTTTTTGCTAGTCTCCTCTTCTCGAACTTGTGATTCGTCTTCTTCAGTGCTTTCCTTTTCTGCTGCTTTATTGATGTCTATCTCTTCCTCGCTGTCACTATAGGTTGCATTTCGAAACCCATATGTATCTGTGTTCTCTGCAGAACCACTCTCTTCGTCCACTACAGAGCCGCCTTCGTCGTTGCCAGTAATAGTGGCATTGGAAAGTCCTCTCTCACTAGCCCCTCCCCGATATGATATATGATGATATCCCTCTTCATCTTCCAAATTTTCATCAATGTTTTCACCGCTTTCAGACGACCCCTGATCTCCACTGACTCCAGCAACGTCTTCCTCTAGTTCTTTCGTATTTTGAGAGACATGCTGCTCTGTAGCATGTTTTTCAGGTTGTTTTAATCCAGAGATTTCATTTCCTTTTTCAACGATGCCCTCAGAGTCATAGAATGATGCATTCGTATCTGGTCTTTTTGTCTCGTCAAGCAAGGTTTGCTTTGTCACGGGTGATGATTCACTGCTGGTACCATTTTCAAACATTTCCTGGAAGGGACTAGTTTGACTTTGGTCATTGTCTTCTAAGCCTTTCTTTTCTGAAGAGGCATTTCTCCCACCCTGGGCAAATTGACCGTTACTCCTACCGTCAAGGTGGGCTTCTTCGGTGTTTCTTTGGACTAACTCGTCCGTGACTTGGCCATAAGTGTTCTGTGTATCATGAGTTTCGTTTTCATTACTGTAATTATCAAGCCCATCAGGCGGATAGTGGTCCCGTTCTCCTGGAAATGTCTGGTTTCGTCTCTCTGAATCTTCAGTGGAAGATTGATTTTGATAGTGGATAGGTTCATTCTTTGTAGCAGAAGTGTTAGAAATTGAGTCCTCTGTGTCATTCTAGAAGAAAAACAGTAGTAGTGAACGTGACATTTTTAGTCTCTTATTCTGGATCATGTTTATTTAATTTCATGTTGTTCGACGTACTAAACGTTTTGTCTAGTCCACATTGGCCATTTTCCACCTGTATGGGAGAGAGGGAGACTAGCGCATTACACAATAACATGTTTTGTTTTTATTTCTTAATTCCATTTCCGGATAGCAGTTCTAAACTCTCGAGATTGAACTGGCTGTTAAAAGAGACGGAGATCCTGCCGGACCTACAGACATTTAAGAATTAAAAAGATGGATGAGAGGTTCCCATAAGGCTGCTCCAACGGCAAAAAAAGCACAAAGGAGCTTTTAGTGGCAACTTATACTGAGGATTAATTACATCAAACACGGATTGAAAAATTATCGAGTATTGACTCAAATAAATTTGAGTTACGTTCCGTGTCGAAGGTAGTTACCTGCCTGTCCCCGCTTCCAGAGCCGGATCCACTCTCAACATAATCGTCATTTTCTCCATCGAGAGCTTTGTGTAAGAGCATTTGAAGGTCAACCGATGACACTTTCACTTGATGTGAAGACGCCGGAATCGCTGCGGAGCTCGACGATAAACCTTCAGCGGCAAAAGAAAACTGAGGAATCGGGAATGCTTCAGTGGCGTTTTCTTTTTGTTCGAGGCCGTCTGAAAAAGATTTCGAAAAGAAACCGTAGCAAGGATTTACAACTGTTTTAATTAGAATAATCTCCAAGAGGTACTCGCACAAAGATAGTTAGTAAGGCAAAGTCGACGCCAAGCCAGCCAGACTTTCTTCTTACCGGTTGAATTGACGGGAACTTCCGATTTCTTCGGCGACATGCTTGTTCCAAGTTCCATTAAGTTCTTGCCAAGAGTGGATAACAAGTTTGGAAGAGAATCCCGCTTGACGGCCTGTACGTTCTGTATTTGGACTTGAAGTTGGAGCTTGCTGGATGTGCTAGAGTTAGGTCGGTGGCTTATGTTACTCGTTCGATTAACAAGGTGCTGTTGAATATGCACCGGTTTCTTTGTTGGTGGCACTTTTGGCTTGGGTTGGTGGTGAACATTGTGAGGATGATGATGATGATGATGATGATGATGGTGATGACGATGGCCAAGGTCTTGATGATGAGGATGGTGATGTTGATGGTGATGCTGGTGCTTAGGGTGATGATCTTGGTGATGGTAGTGTTGGATTGGATTGCGGTGGTTCATATGATGATGATGATGATGATGATGATGATGATGAGGGTGGTTAACTTGATTATGATGATGGTGAAGGTAGTGTTTGATTGGGTTGTGGTGGTGCAGATTGTGATGGTGGTGTTGGTGAGAGGGGTGCTTTTGACCATCATGATTATGTTGATGATGTGGATGATGGTGCTGGTGATGATTGTTGTCATGGTGATGAGAATGGTAGTGATGATGATGTTGATGAAAGATCTTTTGATGCAACTTTCTTTGGAGATTAACAACTTTTACTCCTGAAAATATACGAAATAAAAGCCCGTTTTAGCAGCTGTTTGTACTGTAAATATAATACTTCAAATAAATATATATTTTAAGAGCGGGTTATAGACGAAGAAGAGAAGTAATTCTCGATCGCACGTATCTGGAGAATTTGAGCAGACAATTGTCTGAATTATTCAGGCGTATGTAAGAGACAATTGCTTAAATTGCCCAAGTAAGTGGGAGGATGACTTTTCTCCTTCGAATGTAATACTTTTTCATCAGATTCAGTTGTTAAGGATCTAAGGGCATAAAACCTTTGTCAGACATAGGGCTTTAAACTCGAGCCTCCAAACACTAATTCGTGCAGCATAACGTCAAAGAATAGTGATCATTCACTTATTCCTTTAGGTTGCTTTCATGAACTAAGGACTGGCCATTTAATAAGAAGTTATGCCTTGGTCTTTATCAATGGAAAGAAGAACAAAACAGACAGAGCGAAACAAAAACATCGCCTATGACAAAACAACTTAAACAACCAGCCGATATTCATTGATCGTTAGTGAACAAGGGAGAACTAGAATGGATAAGCCTATCTTGGTTGTTAGGAAATGATGCTTGTTCCAACATCTAATTTGAAACGCTACTAATTGTATTCTAGGAGTATCCATAACAAAACCTTTTGCAATAACAGCCACTTACTTAGGGCTTCCTTAGACTTTATTCCATAATCAGAAATCACTTAGTCAATTATCTACGCCAATTTCGATAATTGAATAATTACTACTGAGGGGTGATAATTCTTTCAATTTTTCCGAGCGCTCTTGCACTTGAAATGAACACTACATGTACTCAACGTTTTTTGGATGAGATCACCGAAGTAAACATGATGAGTAGCAACTGAACAGTTTGGAGTAAAAGAGAAATCAAGCGAAAATTCTTACCACTTTTTTTTCCGCCATTGGCTCTGCAATGTAACGCAACGAATACAAACAAAAAGCTGATAATTTTCCAGTTCATTTTGGCACTGTACAGTGTTAAGATCGTTTCGATAGAATTCCCTTTCTTTACAATCGATTTGTTCGTTTCCCCGATTTGCTTATCACCTTGGTATTCATGCACAGATGTTTTGACAAGCAAAAAGTTGTTTGATTTACCACGGAGCCTTGGATGGTCAATCTTTCAACAAAGCAACTGGTACAAAGAACAATAAGAAAAACATAAAAGCACGGAAGATCGTTTGGTTAGATGTCGAAAGGGTCATGAGTGCCTCTCTTACCAATAGCTTGATTCAAATGGTTCAGTCCATCTGTCAGATTTTGAGGAAGGAGGGAGACAACAATAGAATTGTGAAAAGTATTGTTATTTATTACAATGGGTATTGAACGCCAAAGAGACTGCAAGGTAAATTCTGGTGAAAGGCTTACTAGGTTTATTTATTTCTCATTGGGGCCGGACTGCCATACTATGCGATTACAGTCCTTCATTTCCCAAGGGGTACCCCGGCTAAAGTTACATTCAGTGAGTACGTTCTCTCTCTCTCTCTCTCTCTCTCTCTCTCTCTCTCTCTCTCTCTCTCTCTCTCTCTCTCTCTCTCTCTCTCTCTCTTATTCATCTATTTCTAAGTTTAATTATGCATAAACAAGTGAAAAACAAAAGGGGTACAACCCGCATTGCACCTGATTGGTTGAAAAAAACCGGCAATTAAGATTATAAACAAAGGCTAACTATAGGCTAACTGCGAAAATCATGCAGTATCTTAAATCAGTCTGACCTCAGTACATTGGATCAGGACACCAAGTACTGTTGAAAGTAAAGCCCAAGCTCATACACTCTTTTTTTTTAATATGAATATATTTTATAAGAATACCGAGGCTGAAATTTGCGAAATTTTAAGAATATTTTAAAAATAAAGCCGAGGTTGAGATTTTGAAAAGGATAGATATTATTTTGTGTGTTGAAACATCTGTAAATACAATACAATTTTGTTTTTAACTTATTCCTTTCCCTGAACGGCGAAACTAGCCATCAAAACGAAAAACCTGCACTAGCTCACGTTAAATCGTGAGCCCCAAAAT
>OX421451.1:3163732-3191232 GCA_949126865.1 Montipora capitata
ATGCTGTAAGTAGTGTGCACTGTAAATAATATTGCTATTGTTTTCATTTAAAGTCTAAATCATTGTTTTAATTGTTTAGTATTTTGTTTTTGGCTAAGGTAGCGACGAGACAATCACATTATACGTTACGAGAGCTGCTACATCACCCCGCTAACATCATTCGAAAACACTAACCTCGCACTAACCTCCACCTACAAAGCAAGCATGCGCCTACGCTCTCTATGGTGTCAGGAGCCTCTGATGTCCGTGATGGTATTCGAAAACCTCCGTTTTCACCCAGATCTTCACCCGTCCACATGAATACGATAAACTGCCGTTTTCTAAAAAATACACCCTGGAGTGCTTTTTCAAAAACCGGCTTTGTTTTCGGCGACCGAAAACGCCGTATTTGTGTAGACGAGAGTCAAAAACGGAGGAAAATATCTGGATACGTGGACGTAAGGGTAGACGGGGTGAAAGTGACTCTGTTCCTCAGTTTCAAACATAAATTATGGGCCAACTTAGCTATTACAGTTGTTAGCCCTCTTCCTTTCAGGTCGGTCTTTTACATAATTTTTGTCGCAAATTATTTCTATCGCGTTTCATTTCTGCTTAAATCACATTCCCTTTTATTTATTATTGTATCACTGTAATTTAGAGATATTATTGTCGCTGAAAGGTGTCATTAAAATTTGTTGTAACTACCATATTTTATCACATTTTTTTCCAGTATTACGTCAACATTCATTTACTATTTAAGGAATAGAGGACATTTTCCGTGCTTCCATAGCCTCATCTAAAGGGGAATTGGGAGAATTCGAGACAGTTATGCAAACAAGAGAAGCAGTTGAGGGTTTGCATAACTGTCGAGAATTTTCCCAACTCCTCCGAGTGTTAAGATGAGCGATGGAAACACGGAAAAAAGTCCTCTATTGCTTTTATTAAATATTTCTCAAAGATAATTCAACAAATGAAGGAAAATGCTGTTTTTTTTAATTCTTGATTGAAACAGATTTTCTTGACACACGCTCATATTTCCTAAAAACCAATCAAAACGCGCGTCTGACAATACATAACCAATCAAAATTCGTGTGATGTCACAGCTTGTCACAGCTGTGTTTCTATAATCGTATCTAAAGACAGGTATTGACCAATGAGAGCGCGCGTACTATCCTAATTATTTTATAAATATATGTACATAGAAGCTATCCATTGCAAACCTTCATTGTACCTGAAGAAGGCTGGTTTGGCCAGCCGATATATGGTACACCGCTAAAATCAAACCTACGTTGTATCGGCTCTTGCTAAAAATAATATTTAGCTTCTCAACTTGTAATTACGCCTATCAGATCAACCCACTTAAACCGACAGGAAGATTGTCCACAGTTGCTTGCCTCAAAACTCTGGCATTAAAGTTTGTGTTGTATTGCATTGCATTGGGTCAAATTATTGACCAAATTTTTTAACTCACTTTATGCGCCGGGGAGATGGAAGAAGAATAGACGGAGTTAAAGGGGCTATGTCACGCAAAATGATATAATTTCATGACACCCAAAATGCCCAAAAAGTAGAATCAAACATTGCAATAACCAATTAAAACGGCTGAACAACATAGAAGAAATATAGCAAAAGGGAAGAAAAGCATCGATGGACACAAATGGACTAGATTGAAACGGATTGTATTTGGGTAATCTTGAAAAAAGTCGGCCCGAAGTTTTTCAAGTTTATTGCAAATCGCATGGATAAAGGCCGTTTTTGTTCAAAATCATCTTGTTTGTGATGTAACGATAATTTTATCAGTAAAGGAATTGTACATTACCATTTTCAAGTTTTAAACTCGTGATTAAGTAAAGATTTCCCCTAACACCCTAAAATAACGTGACAAAGCCCCTTTAAGTGAAGTAAGATTTGTGTAAACTTATATCTCTGCAAAGCTTGTGGGGCCGTGTAAGGCCGTGAAGTTGGAAAGAAATTGTTCAAAATTGAATAAGAACAACAAAGATAAGAAACCCATCATGCAAGTGTAAACAGGACGTAGGCCATAATCAATACTGAAAAAAAGTGACAGTTATTTCCGTTTTTTTGAACTCCAGTGAGCTCATTTTTTATCAGCTTATTTTGGACGTAGATAAAGAAAAGAGATTAACTTCTGCGTGATCTCATTTTTTATAACCTGAATGATCCGCGGTCAAAGAATCAGGGATCCTTATTAATCAGTGATCGCTTCCGGCAATTCTAATTTTCATTAAAACCTGCATCTAGAAAATGCAAGACTCCATAAAAATCTCCTTTTTGATTTGCGATTTACAAGCAAAACGAAAACTACTAGAGTTTTTATCTCGATCTCACTGTGAGTTCAAAAACTCTGAAATAACTGTCACTTTTTTTTTTCAAATAAAGTGGACTTGTTTTAGGATTTCTCTCGGATGTTGCTGAAATCAATTTTCTCAAGTTGTCGCTTTATTTTGCTATTTGCGAAAACGTCACTGACGAGAAATTTCTCGAGTATTTTCAGCTTTTGCCTCTTTCAGTCAAAAGAGAAAAATGTCGACTTTTTTCCGATTTCTCTGTTTGACCTCCTCGATTGACAGCTGTCAAAAAATGGCGCGAAACTCAGAAAAGAATCGTCGCATTCAGTCCTTGTTGTCTTCAGTGGAGGAGAAGATGGCGAACTGCGTCAAGATTATTATATGAATGAAAAGTTGACGGGGCTCAAGTCTTCGACTTTAAAGGTGGGAAACCTTGCTATGGTTTTAAAAAATAGACGCTCCTTGAGCGTAGACCGGGTTGCCTTTGGTACGTGTTTGTCCTCCTAAAATTCTCGCACTCGTTCCCAAACACTCTAACAAATAATCAGTCAAGAAACGAAAGACTATTTATTTTAAAAATAGCTTCTTGTTTGTAAATAATTGCTGCATAAATTAAATTTGGTCAAGAAAGTAAAAATTCACCTAAATGAGCAGTAGATAAAGTCAACAAACTTCAAGGAATATTGTTGGCTTCCCAAATTAACTTCATTTTACACCAGAATGACAAAACAGCAAGAAATCCTGTCATCGTTATGAGAACTTCAACACACGTATGCAAATTAGTCAATATTTACTCAACACGATGAATCCACAAATCTTACCAAAACCTTTTCCAGCCAAAAAATTTGTTGAAACAAACGACATATTTGCTACTAGCGAAAAAAACTTTCTATTTTATTCCGTGTGTGCAAACAAGCAACACACTCCGTGTTAAACCATACGCAAATAAATAAATTTCTCACCGGAGTTCAGGATCAAACCCAATTTTTAAGAACCTTTTTTCTTGAGTAATGAAGCACAAAATAGACAAAAAACTTTCTTTCAAGTAATTCTTGACTGTCACAAATTCTTATTTTCGTTCCCAGAGCCTCGAGATGATGCCTTTTGTTTAGGACTGAATTTTAATATATCGAAATTGGTCTATTAGTCACATTTGCAATTATTATCTTTTTACCTGAAGACTGTGCAGAGTTGAGTGCAAATGAATAATATATAGATTTAGCCAAGCCTAAAAGCAGACCTCCCTGGTTATTTATTCTTACTGCCGGTAGGGTTAGTGGAAATAAAAGGTTTCGAATTGTCCGCGTTTTGATGTTTCCGGTTGCTGCTTTAATAATTAAATCATTTTCTTTGCTTTCTTCTAAAGAAAAATTCATTGCCTAACTAGTGAATTCCACGGTAAATTTTACGCTAAAAACCGATATCGCATGAATCACAAAGCGATGACTACGATATCAGTTTTTCGAGTGAAATTTACTTTGGAATTCACCAGTTTGGCAATGACTTTTTCTATAGAAGAAAGCGAAGAAAATGATTTAATTATTAAAGCAGCAACCGGAACATCAAAACGCGGACAATTCGAAACCTTTTATTTTCACTAACCCTACAGGCCTTTTTCCGAGTTGAGTTTTAAAAGAAAACAAGCACACTCTCAGCGAGCGAATGAAAAAGGAAAAAAGCAAGTTCAGATTTATTAATCTTTTTCGTAATTATGTCGGTGTGGCTATCTTCTTAAAGTTTGCGGTGTTGAAGCTATGACAGAAAATTCAAATTCGCTGACTTGTGTTCACGTTCTCCGTAAAACTAGAGAATTGGCCATTTCACGTCGCAAAGTTGCCGAGAACGTGAAAGAAATGTACAAGAATGAAAATGCACGTGCAGAGCGTGCAAAGCTATTGTATTTGCTCATTAAATATGCAAAATTTGTGACGTTTTCGTTGCGTCGCGTCGAGTAACAGGAAAGACCCTATTGCGCAACTTTTCCGATTTCCGACACAGAAAAAAAAAAAAACGGAAAATTGCTACACATCATTTTCGACTGGATTGCCTGGCAACCCAGTAATAATAAAAACTAACAGAATTCCTTTGATAATGCCGACAAGAAGGGATAACCTCATAAATACTTTTGTCCTTTGGCCATTTCAATTTCAGCAGGAAAAGAAAACAAACAGCGGGTACAAACATTTTCATTTTATACTTGATGTTTCGTATGTTGCAAGTTGCAACATACATCATCAGAAGTACCGTCACTTCTGATGATGTATGTTGCAAGATACGAAACGTCAAGTATAAAATGGAAAGGGGTAACCTATTGAGTGCTTGCGAAGCTAAAATCATGCAATGTCTATTGAGTTGTTCATAATTAGGGGTATTTGAAAACTTTAGCCAAATTTCGAGAAAACTATTTTTGTAATCCATTTTTGCCAGTAGTTCCAGTTTGTTCCAAGAGTTTCTTGAACATTAAATTTCTGGTAGGTTTCTTCGTTAAGGGCTTGAAAAGTGCTCTTGGCCTCGGGATAATTAATCGGTTGCGCATTCTTGCTGTGGCCATTAATGATTGTTGTTCTTTTTTCGTACGAACAAGTGATGAGTCATTTGGTTAACGTGACCAATAGGTAAAGGTAAAGTAACTTTATTTAACGTCGGTAGTTCCTTCAGCTACGACCAATCTACGCAATGTGCTTGTTTTTCCTCGCTATTTAAAGTTTCCAGAGAATTCTCAAACGCTTTTCACGCTTCAGAATCGCAAATGGAAGGGTGTAATGGGTTTCCCGGAGGGTTATGATTTCAACTGATCACGTTTGTGGAGCGACGCTTCCTAGCTATTGGAATCGATCAAGGTGCCTACAAATCCAGTGCAATAATTTTTCTACGCTTCCTTGTCAAGAGATTTGAAAAAGGTTGTAGCGAAACAATAACCTTGAAACTTTGCCAACTTCAAACAAAGCTCGTCAAGAAATCCTGTACTGTCAAATCACATGTAGTCTTGACTGATATCTTAATGTAAGACCAGTAAATGAATTGAGTCCCCGTGTGAAGTTGCTTTTAGAAACTGCTTCAAAGAACAAACATATGAAATTCCTTCAAAACACCTCATTGTTAGGAGTTTCTGGTTGGGTGCGGTTTCCCCTGGAAACTATCACATGTTTATACCATTTACAGTAATAACACGAGATAAATTGTTCTTAACTTTTAAAAAGAATGGCATGTATTGTTGCATGCCTTCAGAGCTGCTCAGATACCGTGAAACTGTTATTTCTTACAGCAAGGAAACTTTTCAAACATTTATCTGCGAAATTGAAGGAGCAGAAAATAACATCACAAAACATACGACTTTATTCAAGATACATGCAGGGAAGGAAAATAACGAATTACAGTGTGATAAACAAGAAGTCACAACGACTATAGAAACTATAACATAAGAACTGTTTACGTATTTTTGGAAATAACGACTTAAGTCTTGCTTTAAAACGCCAAAGTTGCCGCTTTATGACTTGTTGAGGTGTGTTATTCCACTCTTTGTGATATGCACGTTTGGACAGATAAACAAAGGAAGTTCATTACCACCAAGTTGAAAGGCAAAGAAAGCCTTTTAAAACGCCAAGTCTATTTATAAAACAGATTTAGGTGACCACGATTTTTTATGTGTTTAGCTGTATCTTTCTATATATGTCAGTTGTAAATGTTGTTTGTTCCATATTCTTGGACTTGAACTTTAATTCAAGTTCGGTGTATTATGGTCATTATGGAAAAAAGATCATAAGGAATTCTACTACAATTTTACTCATTGAATTTTACGTCATGTGAAGTTGTAGAAATACGACCCAATAAGCTGTAACGCTTTAACACCTGGGGGTTTCCCATTGACGAGTAAAATGGTCTGGCGTTAAACAGAGTAAAATCCTAAGTATGACCGGTTCAGGCCGGCTTGGGAGTAAATGAAGGTATATCTATCTATCTATCTATCTTCACTATCTAAGTCAGTTGTATGGCAAGCCCCCACGGCGAGCCCTGCATGACTTTGACCACGTCAAAACGTGATGGACACCACAAACACATGCCAAATAAGGTGAACAAACATCCCTGGCGCTTTAAAATAACCTTGACAAGGTGTCCTGACTGGAGAAGCTGGCTGGAAATAAATGAACTTTAGATAATTCACCTGCATCTCTCAAGGTTTTCACGGACTTCATAAAAACGTATAAAATAAAAACAAGTGTTTCAATTGAGGTCTTCGATTTGTCTACCTGACGATCAATTCAACTTTCCTGACGGAGATATATAAATATTTACGGCTTGGCTTACAGTTTGTAAAGAAAATATTTTTTCGTGATAAGTTGAAATGACGTTTGGGTTAAAACACAAAGCCCCGCCGACCATCAGCCAATCAACGATCGAGGTGCCTGCCGTACTCATGAACTGTACTACTTATATCATGCTTTGTCATCAAGATACGGTCAATCTATTCAACATTCGAAGGACTAATAAAGAAGTTGCGTTGTCTTAGACTCGAAAGAAAATGATTTTTCCAAAATTCATCAGAATTGTGTTTTCGATGCTGAGTTTTTTGGCGATTGTTTCCTCACATGATAGCCGTAAACACGAACACTATTCCTTCCAAGACCTTCGGGAAGAAGTCAATGGCGATTCGCTTACTTCTGAAGATCAACAGAGGCTTTTCAAAAGCCTACACTTCTGGAACTGCTCCGACGTCAAACCTAGCGCGGATCACCGAAAGGTGGGGGTAATCTAAAATCAAGACAGCTCTTTTCTATCGATCTTTGATCGCATAATATAAAGTTGACCAGCGCTTCTTGATTTTGCGATATTCGGAAACGTTCTTTTTACGGTGTTTGAGGAAGCTAATGGTGTCGCTTTTAATGCGAAAGTTGTCCCTAAACTAAAACTGATCCGTAAAAAAGTCAAAGAAAACAGAAACAAGAAGAACGACAAATTAGAAAGACGAGAAGCACAGAATAGATCCGTCAAATTATGCGAAAAGAAGCGACTCGTATTGTCGAAAGCACGCGGTCAAGTTGCTTACCACATGTAATATTGTTTTCTTCTTTCTTACAGTGTTTTACCCCAAAAGATCTCCATGATTTCGAAGGATCACCGCCATCAAAGGCGCTAAATTCAACCGACTTTATTGAAAGCAGTCCTGTCATCGTATTTTGTTTGTTGCCAACGCTTGAAAAGAATTCTGGTCAAACGAAGTGTGATCTTTATCCCAAGAACCACAGCGAACTTTTCAATGTATTCGCAAGGAATTTCAGTGACGGAAACGAAAGCATCACACACGAAGCTTTGGACCATATCCTCGAGGAAATAAACAAGACGATCGGCGATTTTTTGACCAAGAAGAAGGTAGGAGAATTATCTGCGCTGCGAGAATTGCTTGCTTTTTATAGGTCTTAATAATGGCATGAATTCTCTAAATTTTTGCTCGAGTGGTATCATAATTATAATGCATGTAGGTTCTTAAATGAATATTATTAAAATGAATATTATTAAGTTTAGTAACCCATTGCCTCTTAAGGGTGGGATTTTATAGATTTTACTCTGTCTAACCGTAACGTCTCCTTTAATATTGTACTGAAGTTTATAACAAGTCATGCGAAGCCATGCAAAGTCGTGCAAGTTCATGTACGAGCAGAGGACCCGTGCAGCAGAAATCTAAAGCGACCAGTAGCCAAGGTGGCTCCAAGCCCTTAGTTTGCTACAATACCGAAAGGACAAATCAGTTAAAACAAATAATCTGTTGGGAAAAGCTTGTTGCTTTTGGGATGTTTGAACGGTTCCTATAAGAGGCTACGGGTAGCCTACACTTGGTTCGAAGGAAGTTTTGCCTTTAAAATTCACAGTACTACAGTGATTTTTTATGATACAATATCTGGTTCAGTTCTGTAGTCCGAAGTCCAAAGCCCACATATCATGACCCAACCATATGGTTAAGTGTGATCGTAGAATAGTTGTTTACATTTAAAACTGTCGTTAACGTCGTTGACTCTAATCAAAACCAGTAAACAAAATTAATGCTTTACAACTTTCTATGATGGTATCTTAAAATACTCTTTTTTTTTAGCAATACCAGGAGAATTAGAAAATTAAATGTAATTAGCCCGGTAAGATGTCTTACCGAGTCATACAATGACGGGATATTGCATTGCGTGTAAAAAACAAAAACTTGTTTCTGGTCTCGCACACAATTCTCTACTACCATTTGCATCCATCCTTGAAGCGTGAAGAATTTTGCGTGAAGTTTTACTTTTCAAACGTTAATGGTTTGTCTGGTTATGTATCACTTTTGACCAATGAAACGTTGGCGGTTATGTTCTGAAATTGACAACGTTTTTGACACATACCAGCATGTTTTGTTCACGTGCCCTCAAAGTTTTCAGGTTTTTTCGTGAGAGCGTTTGGGTTTTGCATGACCGCCCTAATAATGTCTTTGCTGGTTTTGCAATGGACACAAAAAAATTCAAAGTCAACAAGTTTGGAATGAGGTAAATTACCACCCAGGAGTCGCTTGAAATCAAGATTTTAAATGCTCCTTGAAATACGGAAGAGCATGTGTGCGCTGAATGCCCTAGACGTAGAAATATTTCCTTCTCGCTCTTTCTAGTTTCACTTCGGTTTCACTTTTTTTTTTTTTCGTAGTTGCTGAATCACGTATCTCCTCTTGGTAGAGTATACCAAATTCCATATTTCATGTCTTTGGAAACTCACGGGAGATAGATGTTTATAATTCTTCTAGATTCCTAGGCAGATTCATAAATATCCCGTCTCACAGAAAATCTGGAAACTGGAAGAGCATGTGAACAAAACATGCTGGTATACCGTCAAAAACGTGGTCAATTTTCACAACATAACTGTCAACGTTTCATTGGTTAAATGTGACACACGACCCAACAAACTGTTAACGTTTGAAAAGTAAAACTTTGCGCAAAATTCGTCACACTTCAAGGATGGACGCAAATGGTAGTAATACATATTTCCCCGTTAATCTGTTGTGTAGTGCGTCTGTGATGTAGTGGTCATCACGATTGCCTCTGAATGAGGCCGACTGGCCGGAGGCAAACCAGTCGGCTATTTACAAGTGCAGCTGGGAAGTTGAACCAGGGACTACCAGGAACAAATTCAACGAGTGGTGAGAGCAGGTCTTGAACCCGTGATCTCCGGATCTCAAGGCAAGCACCCTAACCACTGAGCCACACTGTACAGTACAGTACAGTACAGTTGTTGTTAAGTTTACCACTAGATAGAGTGGGAAAGGTTTCTCACATCTTCATGTCAAAAATTAAACTTTTTTCTGCACTGAAAACTGGCAGCAATGGTGGAAAGGGCTCAAACGCGACTTCAATCGGCGACAGAAACAAAAAAAGATGACAAACCGCCATCTAAACAGAGGCTGAAGTCAACTTCTTGTGACGCAACTGAGGAGAGGAGTATTTCTTCCAAAAAGTCTTCAGTCAGTTCTGAGGATGTTGAAAGTATGATAAACAATCTCTTTACAGAAGACCAACAGAAAGTACTGCACCACTATCACGGCTGCCACGAAAGGAATTGTTCTGGTGTTTGCGCAGATGAGGAACAAAGACTGTCAAGCAAGAAAGACAGGTTCCAACACAAGTGGCTCTTCGAAGCAAACTCATTTTGTGAAAAGACAGGTTTGACATGGCACGTGTTGTTCAAGGTGAGGGCATGTATGGCTTGATTTGGAAGAAATAAAAATGGACGAATCAGCAAAATGAATCAGACATCTTCAATGAAAAGCCTTCTGTAAGATACAAAACAACTGCAATCGACGAACATGCACAGTCGCAGAAACATTCGACAGCAATATCATTTGAGATGATGAACCGAGTTTCTGTATTCCAGGAAGAACCAGATGAACGGCAGAAGTAAATGACAGTGTTCTTTATAAAGTATTTTATTTGATTTATTGGCTAGCTAAGGAGGGTATTGCAAACAAAAAAGCTGTGTGATTATTCAGCCTTTTGGAGAAGCAAGGAGTAAATTATCTAAAGTACTTTGATCATCGATCATGGGCGTCAGTGCGAGAAATATTTATTACCCTGGGTTGTGCTCTGAAAGAGAATGTTGTGGAGAGAGCAAAGACGGCAGGATGTTTTGGACTCCTTGTGGACGACGTGGCAGATATATCAGTAATGGAGCAGATGATTACATTTACGGTATCCAGTTTTACGATGAAGATAGCTGTGAAGTCACTGTAGACTTTCTCTCTGTTGATAACTTGCTAGACAAGCATGACTCTGCAAATGCTGCAGTTTTGTTTCAGACAATTCAATGTAATTTGCAAGAATGTACAGTCTCTTTCCACTGACAAATTAACTGGGTTGGCTACTGATGGAGCTTCAGTAATGATAGGCAGAAAAAATGGCCTTGCTCTAAGCTGAAAGATGTCAATCCCCGTATGATTTCAGTACACTGCATGTCTCACAAATTAGCTTTATCTAGCACTGATGCCAAAGACGATGCAAATCTGAAGTTCATCAAAGAAGTTGAAACAGTTTTTACACAACTATGGAAACTCTTTGAAAACTCACCAAAGCGACTTGCTTGTTACCTGAAAGTCCAACGGAAGTCCAAAGAAGTTTAAAAAGGCCTGTGATATCAGGTGGCTATCATTCATCCTTGTATATGCTGATCTTGTCGCTGTACTTCAAACAGGCCCCAGATCAACCTGCAGCATATGGCTTATTGAAGAAGATTAACAAAGTGAAATTCATTGGTGCAGTATACATTTTGAAGTGGATTCTTCCTATATTATCAACCCTCAGTAAATCCTTCCAGAAAGGGGCTATCAATATTATTATGCCTCAATTAAGCCCTCAATTGAGTGGACAAAAGACAGACTGAATGAAGTCAAGAGCACAAAAGAACCCATTAAGCAACTTCAGCAAGATCTTGGTAATGGTGGTTGTCTTGAGTCTCTGGAGCTTGTTTGCAATGAAAGTAATTTCAAAGATCCACAGGGACTTCTCCAGAAATACATCAAAGCACTTGTGAAGAACATTGATAAGAGGTTTCAGTCATCTCTGCCAGTACTTACTGCATTTTCAGTATTTGATCCTATGTTGATACCCAACAGGCAAAGTCTTGCATTCTATAGTCATGGGGATGCAGAAGTTCACGTTCTAGCTGAACATTTCTTTGCTGGTGATGACAGTGAGGCAGAGGAATGTAAAACAGAATGGAAGAAGCTCAAGTACAATCTGCTTTTGTGGAAAGAACACATCCCAAAAGAGACATTGGATGGCAAGAAAGGCACACCTACTGAGTGGTCACGTAAAAGAGTCATGGCTATGAAGTCAACATTTGGGCAGGTCTATCCAAGATCTGTCAACGTAGCAGAAGCAGCACTAGTACTTCCAGTCTCAAATGCATGGCCCGAACGAGGTGCAAGTCACTTGAAATTTATTAAGACTAGGATAAGAAGTCAGATTAAGAATGACTTGCTTGCCTCTCTCCTTCATATCACTATCAATGGACCTGCCCCCCACACAGAAGCCTGTGATTCTTTGGTCAGCAAAGCTGTAGACATGTGGAAGGTTGCAAAGAAGAGAAGAGAGGAACAAGCAAAGCGTGTTCCACAAAAGAGCTTCGCTCATTCAGACTGCCTTTCCTGCTACTTCTTCCCATTCTCCTGCTACTCTAATTCTTAATGAAAACCCTGGTTAAGCATAAAATTTGCAAGCAACTAGCCTGAAATGCCAAAATCCAGAGTTTAAACAGATTCCAACCCACAAAAGAAAGGAACTATAAAGGAAAGGAACTTTATTTAAGTGTCTAGTAGATTTAGTGCTGGAGCACTAATTGGGGACACTGTAAAGTGAAATTAACAATAAATACAACAAGTCAAATGTTGTTGTTGTTGTTTTTTTTTTTTTGAACAACCGTTCAATTAAGCTGCACTGCTCTACCAATTGACCCATATATATTAAGCCAGTGGCGAGCTGGTCAGTATAAGTTGCTAGGGCAGTGGCTCAGGTGGTAGAGTAGTGTAACACAATCACATGTTGATGAATCTTACTCAAGCCTGCAAGTGACAGGAATAAATAACTTTTTCCCTTCACTATTTGTGATATTTTAGCAAGCAGTTTAGCAAGCAAGCGAGCAATGACCCTTGCACTGGACTTTTGAACTTTGCAGTCTAGCACTGAGCATACAATTGTGCTATTTGGAAGTAGATCTGCTACTTATAGTCATAGCCAGGTCAATTTTGCCTGTACAGGAGATCAATAATATAGAGCTTTTCGTCATAATATAGAGCCCTTCATCAGAGCGAATCCATCATCCTTCATCCGGATTCGCTCTGACGAAGGGCTAATGCTCGAAACGTCAGCTTTTAGAATCTCTGTACGGTGACCAATTTACATTATCAACTCCGTTGATAAAACCAAATTTTTGTATCCTGGAGGATTAGTTTGGTACATCATCGTGGCCACCATGACATCATGTGAAAATCCTCTATGTAGCCTTGTGTAAGGGATCGGAATTAATTTAAATGATTGTTGGCTTTATCCATTTCAGTGTTTTTCTGCTGAAAGCATTATCAATGAGGTCAAGGAAGAGGAACATCATGAAGAGGAGGGGGAGCATCACGCTCATGAGGGGGGACATCATGAAGATGAGGGGGGACATCATGAAGAAGGGGAGGAGCATAGTGAAGAGCAAAAATCTCTTGATCAACATGACTTTGAAAAAGCTTGTGCAAGCATCATCTTTCATCTGGTTCAAGGCTTTTGTATTGAGGAAGGACATGGACATAATAAAACCGAATCTAAATTGCCATCAAGAGACTTCTTTATCAATGATATCTTCAATGGAAAAACTCATCTGTCTGAGGGAGACTTAGAGGAGATCACGAAATCCCTTGGGATCGGTGAAGCATCATCAGAAGGTGATGAGCATACTGACCATCGTGGTCACAACCACAGACGTCGAAGGGCAGCAGACTTGTTGTCGCAAAAAGAGTCAGTAGCAGCATCCCATGTCCGTCATCGCCGTGCTGTTGATGATCATGATCATGGCCACCATTCTACTGGCACAGTAAGTTTCTTGAGATTGTAACATAATTTTGAAAATTTGAATATCTGTTGTAGTTCAATTTTATCCACTGGTCTTAAATCAGTTCAAAAAAGTGGACTGGTTCAAAAATTTTAAACTGTTTGAAAAAGAAATTCAACCAGGGGAAAAAACCGAACTACAACATATCCATTGATCGAGTTAGCCACTGTTTTGTTTTTACAGGACTGGTATATTATAACCCTGGGGTGTAACCTTGTAGTTTTGAAATCAGGACTCGGAGGAATGATAGCTACTACCTAGTTTTCTTATTAAACAGTTCTTATTGTTGTTTAATCAAGGAGTAAATGACTTTCTTGAAACTTGAATTGAGTATAAAAAATATTATTGACAAGGTTTCACTTTGGTGACTTTTACGAGAATCAAAAAAAAAAAAAAGAAAGATAACAGATGTGATCCAAAACATTAGTTTTGCTTGTAATAGCAAAATGATTAAAATGTGATTTTACACCACTGTTCTTTAATTAGGCCAGAGGTGAATGCTTTTCTGTCACTTTTTTTTCTCAAATTAGCAAATGTTAAAATTAAAAAAAAAAAGAAGTATAGAGAATCAAGTTTAGTTTCAAGTGAACTGAGTCTCAATCCTTGTCTTGATTCTCGATCCTCGATTCCTGTGAAGGTCGAGTTGAGACTGTCAACTTACTTTTGTATGGTACTGTAAGTTATTTCCTGTATACTCGAAAGATTTAGCGATCGTTTTTATGGCAAATGGCAAACAACAGGCTGAAATTTGTGATTTCCTAAATTCAATGAAACTTGTGTTTTTAAAAAAACAGACTCACTATGAAACAGGTCACTTCAAATCTCTGTTTTTGTTCAATATCATTAAAGCATGACTGATAATCAAAGGTGGTGATCCACAAATAGCACAGAGACACGTATTACAGACACATTGCCATTAGGGTTTTTTTTAATTGAACAGATTATCACAGAGTTCTGTATGCATCCACAGTTAATTGACATACCATCCACATTTGCCTAGGGTACCACACCTTTAATTATGGCAAATCTCTGTGGTCAGACTTATACCTTTGGCAACTTCTCAAAAAGAGGTCACAGAAACTTTCAAGGATGAGAAAATCTTTCATAAGAAACAGCAGCCTGCTGTTTGCATTGTCACATAAACAGGATGCTATTAAATCTCTCTAAGGTTTCATTCAGTTGGATGACTGCTCTAAGTACATGTACAGTACCGCTCACAAATACGTTAACTGCGCATACGCAGTGTATACGCACATACGCGTATGTTCATACGCGCATACGCGTATATGTATACGCGCATACGCGTATATTCATACGCGTATGAATGCATATACATGCGCGTCTGCTTTTCCTTTGTTATTCAGTACCATAAATTTCCTTTGTGTTGCATTGTTGTGTAAAACAAAGCACTTTTGGATCTGAATAAAGCCACGAGCCGATAACAGAAAATTTACATACTGCAAAAGCTATCATGTTACAAACGCGCAAGTTGCTTCGCATCGCGAATTTACTGGATAACAAGTAAAAGTAATTCAATGTTTATGAATCAGAATGTAAAGAAAAATGTGTCTTAAGTTTGGCATTTAAATATGTGTATTATTTGTGGCCCTTCATGCAAAAAGGGGGTTTATGGATTTCATTGAAAACGGGGAAATTTTTTCACGGTCGCGGTGCATGAATTTCAATTTTCACAGCGTGAATACGCCGTGGTCACTCTACGAAAAGAAACTTTCACTCTTGGCGTGAAACTAATGATCGGTGAATGATCGGTGAAAACTTTCACGGCATGAAGTTAAGGGTAAAAATTCACACGGTGAAATTGGGAGTGAAAAATAATATTCACGGTTTGAAATTGATCCGATTGTTCAGAAATCAGTCACGCCATGAAAATAATTTTGCCTCTTTTGTTTTATACCTACGCTGTCGCCGTCTTTCGCTCTCAGGACAAAAAGAATGCCTGATCGCAGGGTACGAGAAATCTGTGAAAGCTACAACAAAGATAAATAATGCTACACGACTTATTATGTCGTAATTTCACCATAATCTAATCTTTTCAATAGAGCTTGAAAGATTTCATTCTAACCACTTTAAAAAAAACTGTTTTTTATGTCTGGAAGGGAATGTAGCCGGTTTATACGGTGCGACTTGTCGGCCCGATTTTTGGCGGTGGCTTTGAAAAAAATCGGCCCGACGTAAAAAAATCTGTCGCAGCAACAGAATCGGGCCGACAAGTACTGGCCTTTAATTTTTTACTGATCCCATAAACTGCAGCGCTCAATCAAGTTAGTGAAATTCAAAGAAAATGACAACACACCATCTTGTTTTATTGAAGACATTCAAATAGAAGTGAGAGTAAACAAATGCCGACGCACGGACGCACAAAGTCGTTAGAGCAAACGCAACACCATGAACTTTAAAAGCAACGAGTATAGTATTCGTTTATGCATCACAGGCGAGGTCAATCAAACAATTTCCAAGAACTGCAACGAACACTAGCGCCGGAATCAACCCAACAGCCAGATTTAGGTCCCGTATTTAAGCTTAGTCTATCCTTAAGAAGGTGAGCACGATGAGCGCCAACTCCAAAGTACTCGCTGCACTTTGGTCGCCACACTCTCTTGTAACCCATAGCCCTTATTATAGCTTACTTGCATCTTTGTAAACATTACTTTAATTCTGTATTTATGTGTATATTATTTTCTCTTTTAATAGTGCGAAACAAAATAACTCTGAACCCGAACTGCATGTTTATCGATGAAATAAACATCCTTGCGTGAGTTTGTATTCCGAACACGACAGCTGTTTGTGAAAGTGCGTCTTCGTCATGTAGTTCGTAGTCATGTACTATTGTATTGCTGTCAAGCTACGTGTATTGTTTAGAACAATAAGCAAGCTAATGAGGCAGACGCGTATATCTGTATACGCATATACGCGTATATATATACGCGTATGTTCGTATAACCATACGCGTACTCGCGTATGGTTATACGCACATACGCGTATAGATATACGCGTATTATGCGCATATTTTGGTTAACGTATTTCTGAGCGGTACTGTATATTGATTTTTATAGTCTCCCAAAGTGGAAGAGCACTTACAAGTGCTTTGCTTCACAGCATCATGATTTATTATTGTTGTTATTACCAGTAATATTAGTATTGATTTCAATTTAAAAAAAAAATTATTATAGTAATTTTTTTGTTACACCCTCACCCCATCCTGAGAAACATCTTTATCAATTAGTTGATGAAAGAAACCAACAACTGAATACTGTTATTTTCAGTGTTACTCGCTGGATGACTTACTCACAGTTTTCGATATTGATCATTCCATTGGTGCAGATAGTTATGACTTTCAGCAACTTTGTCCTGCATTTATTCAACAAGCCAAGAGTGGAGCTTGCAAGGCTCAAACAACAAAAAAGACTGAAGAAGCAGATTTAGGAAAAGGTATATAAGCTGTTAAGGGTGTAATTTAATGAATACACATGAAAAAGGGCAATAGTTTTGGTTGGCATTTGAAAGAGAAGGGCTGTTTATAAATAGCCTGGTACAGTTTAAGTGCAGAAAGAGATGGTATACAAGTTGAGTTTCTGAAAGGGCCAATCAATTATTAGTTTCCTAATATTGCAAATTCAGGTACACCAAGAAATTGCCAGTTGGTGGCAGATAATACTGTAAGGGTAATGATTTGTGTCAGTTGCTTTTGCTTGATTCTTACAAGCTTTATCTTGCAATTTTTTATCGCATGATTATTCTCATGCAGTTTAGAAGGAAATTAATAAGGTTATTTAAATTTTTATAAAAACCACATGTTTCCTCTTTTCTTTTATGGACACTTTAAAGGTATTTTAATCTCTTGTGCAATTTATTTGATAGTATTTCTGAAAAAAATAATACTTATCCCATATAAATTTATTATGTTGAATATTAAAGTTGTTGTTTCATTGATTGTACTTGTGTTGATTGGCCCAGAAAAGCCCCTAAGGGGAGTGGTCGACTTAAGTATGACTTTGTACAATGTTTGTGAGTTTGTAATGTCGCAGTAAAAATTAAGCGTTAGGACAACAGATTGTAATTTGAGATCATGTTGTGCATCAGTAAGGTTAGTGAATTTGGTTGTATCTACTGCTTTGATGATTGTAAAGTGACTGTTTTAGGGGAATCAGAAAGATGGTAGTATTTCTAGCATCAGCCCTTTTACTTCATCAGAGAAAATTTGATTTGTGGTTAAAAAGGGTTAACACTAGAAACATCAACTTTCTAATCTCTCTGTGTGTCATCAACATTTAGTGTATACAATCAGTTTTCTGTGCCTCCCTCACCCACTCACACGGTTGGTTCTCTTAAAATGTTATCTTCTTGTTCTTCTGTAGTTTGGGGTTATGGGTTTGCTGCTGTCACTATCATTAGTCTGACATCGCTGGTTGGTGTTGCCACTATACCATTCCTTGGAAAGAAATTGTACAAGAAGATATTAGCGTTTTTGGTGGCACTTGCTGTAGGAACACTTGCTGGGGATGCCTTGCTTCATTTATTGCCTCATGTAGGTACATTGTATGAGTGATGGTCTTTAAAACCTTTAATACTTTACTTCTCTATAAGTAGTTGAAGTTTAGAGAGTTCTTTCCCAAACACAACTAACACAACTATTGTAGCATTCATTCTATGATAATGTTGGAGAAATGTTTATCCTTACATTCTATCAACCAATTCCTTGCCTGGTCTGTGACTTTCTTATTTCAAATCTTTTCACCAAATCTTTTCACCAAATCTTTTCACCAAAACTTAATAGTAAGCAAACAGAAACACAGTTTTCATGAAAAAGCAAATGTAACCCCTGCTTCATCATCATCATCATCATCATAATAATAATAATAATAATAATAATAATAATAATAATAATAATAATAATAATAATAATAATAGAGCAATTTTCAAATGAGTGTCGTATAACCAAAACCAAAGTTATTACTTTGGCCAATCAAAAAGGACTGAGACGATCCAGTAAACCAATCAAAACTCGAAGTAATTACACGTAGCCGACACAAAGCGGGGGAAAATGTGCACACGCGAGCTACAATTGGTTTTGGTTTCACTTCTGATTGGTTGAAAACGTGGCGCGAGAACTTTGAACCAATCACTGAGTGAAGTAATGCAAAACCAAAGTAATTATCTAATTACTTTCGACACTCAATTGAAAACCACTCTAATAATAATAATAATAATAATAAAGTACCAGGAACTAGCATTGAAATCAGAAGGATTCATTTAGTCTCAAAAGTCACAATAATAATTACCTATCATGATTGTTGCTCTTGGAAGCATATCGAAAGGTGCAAAGACCAGGTTTGGCAAGCTAGATGTACCTGACTTCCTTGAAAGTGTACAATTATCGGCCATTCTTGGAACTGTTCACCTGTTGCGGAAAGTGTTGTGTCTATAAGCTACGGGGATTTGCTGAGACAATCAACATTACCCAGTAGAACACACGACAACTGGAGAGAATTGAATATCATAATAATAATAATAATAATAATAATAATAATAATAATAATAATAATAATAATAATAACAACAACAACAACAACAATAATAATAATTATTATTATTATTATTATTCTTATAAGAGTTTTTTCCTGTTGTTTCATAGTCTATCAGTTGAAACCATAAAATTTGGAATAAAAATAATAATGCCAATGTCAGTCAAGGATTTCTTGCAAAACCATGAAAGTTACGAGTAAACAAACAAGTAATGATAAAGTACATACACATACAGTATTTCAACAAAACATTTACATAACCTGTGAAAGTGAAATCATAGACCGTATTCATAAATGGCGGCTAAGTAATTATTCTTTTGTCTTAACGCTAATCATCCTAACTGGCCTCGTAAAGATGAGAAAAATTCAAAAGAATTTTTGTTCCAAAGTGAGGCTAGGTAGGATGATTAAGCACAAAGACAAAAGAATAATTTCTTGACCGCCATTTTTGAATGCGGTCTATTACACAAGACAGATCAATCATCCAAAAAATTAATTGTGTGTGTTAAGTATGTTATTGCCTTTATTTATTTTCTCTCTGATGCTGTCAGGTCAACCAGACATACATTGTACCTTGTCGTGTTAGCAAAACAACTTTTAATCTAAATTTAGCTTGAACTGATTTACATGTAGATATGCCGGTAAATGCAAACGTGATAGGCAGTCTTTTTACAAAGTATGGCAGGTCTAAAGCACAGATCTTGGATCACAGATAAATAAACAACTAAATCGATAATCATGTTGTTTCAGGTCTAGGGAAAACTTTAGGCTTAGTTGTTGATCAGTAAAGCAAGGACTTTCTATTCCTGACCTCTGGAATGTGACCTGTGTTTTCAATCAATCAATCAATATAACGTTTATTAGAAAATATACACCTTGCAGTCTTTCGACTGAATTACGTGCACTAAAATACATTACTGTAATAAGTTAATCTATAAGTAAAATAATTAAGTTTATTACTGATATAAAAACGATAAAACTATTAAAGGAGAAAATCCGCCTACACTTGAAAAGTTGGAAATACACTAATTCAAAGAAGAAACTGGGTGCAATTTTCTTATTGAATTTGATTCGATTTTTTTTTTTTGCAGGGTTTTAAAAAAGGGGGAAAGCTCTAGCTAAAGCTAAAGCTTTAGACTCACTTTAGAAAATATGTCCTTGGTCTTTGTGAGACCCATCCATAATAATATTATTTGGATTCATTGAAGACTCTTGTCTTGTAATTTTAATTTTCACCTTGGAATTATTTATGATCAGGCATTTGGTCTTCATGCACATGAAGAAGAGGGCTCAGAAGGTGATAGCCATGCTGATCATTCAGAAGGAAGTGCATTCGTGTGGAAGGCTGTAGTTGTGCTGGTTTCCATTTATGGATTTTTCCTGTTTGAAACGTTGATGCATTTGGGGCTGAAGAGCAAAGTTGGTGGTGAACATGGCCATAGTCATGTCAATGCTGAGGTTTGTTGAATGAAGAAAAAAAACTTTGAACTTTTTATTATTTAAGGACGGTGCCTACTATTGTTGTTGTTGCGCATACATTCTGCGCATCTCCAGATACTCGGATTTCCTATCTCCGATGCTTATTAATACAGGGAAATTCTTTGCGCGGTTTAAATAATCCGGAGAAAGTAGATCTTAGTAAGTACTCTTATGTTCGAAAAATGCGTGGTTACCCCCAATTTTCTTTTTGGATTTCAATAACACTTGTTAAGATCTACATTTCGTGCATAATCACACACCGAGGCAAAAATATCTTTAATTAGTAGGCACTGTCCTTAATGCACAGTCACCCCTCCCTTCAATTTTAGCAATATCATAGTTTTCATGGTTGAAACTGGCTTGAACTTAGGATTGACAGGTTATGGTAACACACCTGATCCAACCAAGGTGCCAAACAATGCCTTGGCCAACACATTGTTGGAAAGTCCGCTGTTATTTCGTGGAGAATTTTAAAGAGATGTATTGTGCATCCCACCAAGGGTCTTACCATATCTGTAACTGTTATCATGTTTTTACTTGTTGGCTGATGCATCGGTCAAATTCTTGAAGAGGAGGCAGGCACAAAAATCGGACTGGATCAACTCAAATTGCTCACCTCGGATCGACATAAAAAAATCCTTGAGAAATCACCGTAGCCTTGATCTTAGAGTTGACCTTGGTGAAATTGGGGAAAATGTTGAATAGTTTTGGTTTACAAAACTGTTTTTTGCTCAATCCAAGGTGAGCAATCCACATTGACTTGGTCTAGCTTTTGTACCTTCGGTCAAAGAGAGTCTAGTACGTTCAATGATAGGGTTGGTTTTGGAAGAAACTTTGGTGCTGGTTTGGCAGGGAGTGAAACACCAAAAAATAAATTGGTTTTCTCCAACAAGTTGATAAATCTGCTCAAGACACAGTCCAGGATTGACCCTAATTAGATGCACATGGATTTTAAAAAGTGTTAGGAAGTGTCCCCTTTCTCTTTCCCCAATTTCAACATCACTCGTGTTTCGGAATACAGACAATGACACATCACAAAGTGTTCCCCAGATGCTTCTCAGGTGAGGATAAACAGCTGCATGTACCCTAACCTAAAAATAACGCCAACCTTTACCCTTAACCTTATTGTTGGAAATGCATGAACAGTAGGTAGTGAAATAGGTAGCAAAGGCTTCTAAAGACTTAAAGGGACACTTCATGTTGTATGTCAAAATTGGGCATGCATGTACTTGGGTGCATTTCGAGACAGAACTAAAGTGATTTGCCCTGACAAAGGCCTAACACTAGAAATGTCAGCTCGTAAATCTCTCTTTGTGGTTAACTATGTTTGTTCCACTGTAGTATACATTAAAAATATTTAGAGACAAGAAAATTTGCAATGAAGGGGGATGATTTGGGTCAGTCAATTTGTTGTATTACATTAACCCATTGACTCCCAGGGGTTCCCCATTGACGAGTAAAATCGTCTGGCGTTAGACAGAGTAAAATGCTAAGTCTGGCCAGTTTAGGCCGGTTTGGACATCAAAGGGTTAAAGGGGCTGGACAATCTGCGAGCCAGTCAGTCATGCGAGACATGCGAATTTGGCATTTAAGTCTAAGCACCCATTTCAAATAGCGCTGATAAACATTTTTGTGGTAGTGGACTCCATAAGTGCAATACACACAAGAGTGAGTGAGTGACTGAGTGTAAGAGCCGAAGTGGGGGGTGGCAAATAGGCCCGCAGCGCGTGCATAATCATGAAAATAAATATGTCTGTTGGAAGCGTGCTTGAATTTCAACAAATGAGCCCCAAAATCTGCAAGAATTTGTGGCACTGATGAATAACAAAGCAGCTTCTGTTTCCAAAACAATGGAATTACCTGGTGATAAATAATCTCGTCTAGGAGAGTGAATTTTTGACTTTGCAGAAACAATGGTCAACTTCAAGAGTTAGACGATTACGATCTTTGTGTTGAATTTGCACATTTTTTGTTGAACTTAATAACACTTGAAAGAAAGAAAAACTCACTACCTAAGACAAAAACCTGGTGTCCTGCTATCATTTTGTCACAGATGTATCCTTTGTGTTGTGAGTTGTTAGTAACATGCAAGGTAACTTGATCACAGGTGGTCGTTGAAATCAATGTTACTTTCGATTGTGCAATTTACTTGTGTAACCAAAAGCACAATAGGAAAATTAAACGTTGCAAAAATCTTCCAAAATGTCTTAAACTGATGGTAACTTTTTATATTTGTTGGCACAAAATTTCTGTTGTCTCCTCATCGCCAATTTTGTTGCTGATGGGAATGCTTTTTGTGCTTGATCGACACTTCCTAAAAACTCCCTTCTGCTCTTCCTTGAAACTGTGTATCAATATTTATTTACTTTTGGATCTATTTTTTTTGCATAAAGTAGGCTATTAAACAAAATCTGTACCTTGCTTAGTTCGCATTTTTGGACGTTAAAATAGAATTTTCAGTCCCATGTTTCTGATGGCAAGTCATATTTTTTGAGGTCTCTGATCCAGACACACCCCGCTGAATAGGGTTTATAGAACTTCAGTGAAATTTCATTGTGAAAAGCTGTCAGATGCTCTGAGTACATGCTTAAATTTGCTCTGAAAAAGAAGTTAAAGCGACATTCATGTCAGCTTCAAAGCAATTGTTTCTTGATTCCCTTTTGTTTTCTTTAATCTTTCTGGGTTTAGGATTTTACTAGTAACTGCATGTCTTCTCAGGGGGCTATTTACCTACAACATCTACCATGGCACTATAATGATTTTTACGATACCAAAACAATATGGTACACTATTAGAGCTACATATTACGCAAAGACAACTTGAATCTCCTGGAAAACAAAACACTGCTCCAGAGATGTATCCAGGTTGTCAAATTTGGGGGTCCATTGCAAAATTTTGGGGGTCCAGCTAATTAATATTCAAGAATTAATATCCAATCTATTGCCTCTTAATTGCTGCTGCAGTACCCTTTCAGATTTCTAAATTGCACAAAAATGAAGTCTTATCCCTCCCCACGAATATGCACTTAAAATGATCAATTTCTTTGAAACTTTTACGCCCGTTGATTCATCGATCAAAATGTATGGGCTGTCAAAGCTCCATTGATCACATCTGAAAACGTCTTGAGGAATCCTTATGCTGTGGGAACTGTTGGCTCCAGTTGATAAATGATCTAGATCTCCACAGCAAAAAAAAAAAATCCGGAACTGAATCTCAATTTTCCATAATAGAGCATCATTTATTTTAACAACGCTTGAGGTGTAATTTAGGAACAACAGAGTAAACAAATATAAGCGATCGATACACATTTCATCGTCGGCCCGTGCAACTGTGACTTCGTCATGGCCAATGTTAATAATCAAGCGATTGAATACATTTGAAGTTTCGTGTTCAACACGTAATTTTAACACTAACTCCGAAAAAGTTACATAATTTGGAAAACAGACAAGTTACGCGTAAAACAAGAACCAAGAAAATGACACGTGTGCGCCCCGAGGTAATATCAACATGGTCGCACAAAAACAAAAATTTCACATACTTCGCCGTCACTGTCATTCGCTCACGATAAGCGAACTAATGCTTGAAATTCACTTGGAAAGCATGCAACAAACTGAACTTTGACTGAAATGTTTTATTATCACTGGTGGCAGATCAAAAGTGTCGCTGATTGTCTCGCCTAAAAAGCAGCTCAGATCATGTCACGCAACACGTGGGAATTCAAAACTTAACTCCTCAAGCTGGACATAATGGTTGACAAAATGAAATCATTCGACTACAAAAATCCGAAAATAACGGCTTATCTTGAAATTTAAGGAACTTGAACATTTCTCCGTTGTGAGAAATGGGAATGTTCAATTTCCTTGTGAAATATGCCGTTCGCATGTTTTTCCTGGCATTCGTAATTTGCATAAACATTGATTTTTTTCTGCGTCCAATTGGACCCTTTGTTCCATATTCTATGCGTCCAAAAGGAAAACGAGTGCGTCCCAGGATGCAATGATGCACTCTGGATACATCTCTGCAGCTCAGCTGACAGTAATGGAATAAAGCACTGTGTCAAGTTACTGCACTACCACACGTATGCAATGCGTGCGTATTCTTAAGTCTAAGCACCCATTTTAAAACAGTTAGCTTTCAATTAGTGTGTGACTCGCATGTTGACCCGCATGTCTCACGTGTTGACTCGCATGCCTCGCCATGTTGGCTTGCATGGCTCACACATTGTCCTCACTCTACATTAAAAGGAAGAGTCAAGTATGAAGGTAGACCACAGCAGCATTGTTATCTCTTTGTTTAGCTTCCTGGGCCTTCAAGTCGGCACATGAGTTTCAAAAAGGAAAGGAGGTGTTCGAAATTTGAACATCATGAAGGAGTTCCTTCATTTGACAAGACGGAGGACAAGGAGAAAGGGCCAATGGATAATGGGGACATCGTTTTGGCAAATGAGGTGTGTAGAAAAATGTTTCTTGATTATGAAGCCTTGCTGTTCTGGGGTATCGATGAGAAAGTGAAAATTGTTTTGAAACTAAAAATTTGACCTTGGCAAGATTTTTACATGGATTGTAGACTAAAGATTTTCATTTAATAATGTGTTTTGAGGCCTGTCATTTTCCTTTTCGTGTAAAGAAGAGCGTTTTATTCATGGTGAATTAATAATTTGTCTTCAAGAGTGCTTAATGTACGTATTTTACGAATAATCTTTAACTCATTTGAAGTTCAAGAAGGAACATCTTAAATATATTTAAAAGCTAGTTACAAAGAATACTGACATTAATTACTATTATTTTGCTAAGATTCACATTTCAAGCTGGTAGAAATCCAGAGAGGAAAACTTGCTTGCTGGATTTGTACACTGTAACTGTAGCAATAATTAAATATTGATTTGAATTTTTTAAAAGCTTCATTTATAATTCTTCAAACCACAGTAGCATCAAACTATGTCTGATTTAAAACTTTGTTTTAAATTATGTTGTGTTGTTGTATGAGATCTAAAAGATTTTAACATTGCCTCAATTTTGTTTACAAACATTGCATTGAAAGCCCATGATCGGTGATTTAAAAAACAATTACTGGTTCATATAATATTATATATATTGTACCATTACATTAATTGAGTTTGATGTCAACTTTCTTTTAAAATATAACTAGATGGAATATATCTTGATGACACATTTTTAACTTCAGTTTGTTCTTCTCACACTTAAGGAGGGAAATAAATGTAACGCCAGCCCTTCATGTTCATTTCATTCACATTGCGTTTATGAACATGTTTGTGGTACGTCAGACACTGAGGAAAGTGAATTTGAGGTAAAGTTTCTCTGACATACCAAAATTATTTGTTAAAAAATTAATAATACCATAATTAAGTCAAATAAAGCAGTCCAAGAAAATTAAATTTAACGGTAAAGTACACTGTAATACTATCCTATCTTAGTTATTTTGGGCATAAAAATATTATTAATGATTTTAATGTTAATTTAAGTTGTGGTGTTGATCGCAAAGGTTTATTTAATTAACTAACAATAAAATTAACTTATAAATGATATAATACTAATGTTAAAGATGATTGTACTCTTCAACAATACCTAGATTGATTAAACTTCATAACAGGAAATTAATGTTTATGTGTCAGTCATTGTTTTTGCTGATTTTTATTGCAGTTCTTATCAAATATCTAAGTCATTATTTTTGCGAACAGGTACATGTATCACAAATGATATTAAACATTGGGAAAACTGAGTGATCATAGCACTTTGCTGGACAATAAGTTTGAGCAATTATTGTCTCTTAAAGACACTTGAAAAATTCAGTTGACTCCAACAGGATTCGAACCCATGACCTCCCCATGAACCCATGACCATGACCTCCCCATGAACCCATGAACCATGACCTCCCCATGAACCCATGAACGGTGACCTCTGCGATATCTGTGCAATGCTCCACCAACTGAGCTATGAAGCCATTGCTCATTGTTCTGGGCCCAGTTGTTCAAAAGCCGATTAACTTAATCCAGAATTAGTGTAAACTTTTGTTTCATGTTTTCAGCTTATTGGTGAAAGGTTCTTTTGCTTATTTTCGTTTTTCAAGATTGACTTCCTCTAATGTAAATTTATGCTTATATAGTAAATTATGCTTGTTAGTAACTATTACTATTGTTTAAATTTCTTTGCCATTATATGATATTTAGCGCTAAGTTATACCTAGTTCATTAGTCGTTTTAACATTTATATCTTGAAATTCTTGTAATTTTTTAGCATTTATATTTTGTAATTCTTACACGGCATGTCTGAAAACCAGCTTGCTGAGCCATTTACCGTGTTTAAATAAAGTTGATTGATTGATTGATTGATTGAATGTAAAGTTTTACCGAATATCAGCATTGAACAGCATTCGGGAGTATAGAAATAAATCCTTGGTTAATTTTTAATCTGGGATTAGCATTAATAGGCTTTTGAACAACCAGGCCCTGACCAACAGAAGGATGTTTTGATGCCCAAGGTACAAGAGCCAATCACGATGCTGATGATGTTGTGATTAAATTTCCTGCCAATGCATTGCGTGAGATTTCTTTTTACCTCGGTAATCTTCGTAACATGTGACTGCTGGTGAACATGGTGCACTAAGACCCATGTGTGAGGCCCCCACGGGATAATTTACCATGGTGTGTGTAACCGCACCTACATGTATTAAGTGTTTTAACATAAAGTGTATGACCTGGCAAAGTTTTTGTTTTCTCAACAAAGTTTGTTGTTTTTTGCCTGGCAATGGAGTTTTTTATTGTGTCACTTTAAGAGTACCTGTGGTTTAAATTGTTGTTCCAAAAGCTCATGAACTCAAAGTTAATCAGAATAATAAAACGCACTTTCTTTATTCACTGCTGTTACTTATTTTATGCTGACAACATAAAGACAAGTTCAACTAAAATATACTCAAGCACAGGCAGCCCAAGCTCACGACATGAACACATATGTGACTTTCTGGCGGTGTTGTGTTTCAAAGATGCTATTTATAAAGGTTTACATGGAAACTCAACGGTTTTGTTTCAAACGGCATAAAATATAATATTCTGTTTATATAATTGATTTACCGTGCTGCT
>OX421451.1:3196232-3198732 GCA_949126865.1 Montipora capitata
TAAAGCATTCAAGACCTTTGAGTTGCATAGAATAGTCTTATGACAGGAATTTTAGGCAAACATTTTACATCTGCATGCTTGGCTGTCTCTATCATGTGCAATCTTTTGGTTTGAAATAATATAAGTGGCAAAAATAGTTATTTAAAAGAATCATCAGGATACTCTTTCAAAGGAAGGAATGATTCTTCTCATCAGGAGGATAAAGGATAAAAAAGTTATTCAAATTTCTATAAAGTTGTTCATTTTTTTTTGTCTAGGTATAAATTCAGTGCCTTAACACTGAACTACGAGTCAAAATCTGTCGTCTTACGCTTGTTAATCTGTTGACGCATTTCCAAGACATGATGCGAGACACTGGGAAATGTGATTTGTGATATGTTGCTCATTCTTGTCTGTATAATTTATTGCTTTGAAGATCATGTTAAATTGGGATGTCCTATACTGGACAAACGTTTTTAATTCTGTAAACACAGTGCCAGTAGTTAACAAGAATTTTTTTGTTTCCATATGACAGCCATTTCAGAAACTGATTATAATACTCTTATAAGCTCTCACACATCCCTTTGGAGGGTTTATATTGTATCGTAGAAATAGTTACATGTATTACTACAGTATGGGATGAAAGCCAAACGAAACACAGCTCTCAGGCCACATGCTGTAAATAACAATACAGTTTAAATGGTACCACAATAAACTTTCCGTGTTTTAATTTACCATAAATTAAATTTTTGAAGGTAGCACCATATTATAATATTTATCTATATTAAGCTTTTCGACCCTTATTTTTAAAAGTTACTCTCAGTTGATGTATACAGCATTTTGTGCTCATACGTTATTTTTAGTAGGATAAAAAGAAAAAAAAGCTCCACACATTCTGATGTAACTTTAAGTTTATTGTTAGTATTTTTTACTTCAGGAAATAAAATTCTTTAAATAAAGCAATGTGTTGTTTGCTTACTTTACAACCTAATACAACATACTTGATTGTCTGCTTCCCTTTGAGGGCTTTTCAAGGCCCATAAGGGGCTCATGACATCGGGCCAAAGGCATACCTAAGGCACCTCTGGCAGCCACTATAAGGACATCCATGTCTGATCTAGAAGCACAGCACCAAAGCCAGCTTTTTTACTCATTAAATGTGGAAAATTGTGCTTTGTCATCAATGTGTTGAATAATAAAACAATTATCCTGCTCAATCTTGCGCAACATCGCTTGATTTTAGCCAACTCGGGCTACGGCCTCGTCGGCCAAGTATCACGTGGTATTCCGCGCGATTTCGCAGGATAATTGTTAATTATTCTTCGAGAATCGGCCGCGATATTGGATCGAGCGGAACAATTCATCTGTTAATAAAAACTAGACGCTTTAAAAGCGTAAACTGGGCTGCCTTTGGTACCTGTTTGTCCTCCTCAAATTTTCGTACTCATTCCCAAACACCCTAACAAACCATCAGCCCCGAAATAGTCTTAAAATAGCTTCTTGTTCGAAAACAATTGTTGCATAAATTAAATTTGGTCAAGAACGTAAAAATTCACCTAAATGCGCAGTAGCAGGAGCCCATGAGTAATGGCTCCTGGCAGTAGATAAAGTCGACAAACTTAAACGGATATTAGCATATGTCGTTATGGCGTCCGGCCACGTTTGAGAGGGCTCTGTCGTCTTACGGCGCTAAGATAACTATGGCTACAATTGGACAGGTAAAGGACCTTCTTAAGAAGGAACTTGAACCGCTTCATTCTAAATTGGAGACTATGTCTACTGAGTTCAGTGAATTAAGAGCATCAGTTCAACTTTTCTCGGACAAGTATGACGATCTATTGAAACAAATCAAGCAGTCGAACGAAAAACTTCATCAACAGAGGACAGACTTGAGTAAGACCAACTCCGAAGTAAATAACATCAAGAAAGATCTTATGAGCATGGAAGAGCGAATAGCAAATACCTCCTATGAGATTGAGGAAGTTGGTCAATACCTTAGAAGGGATTGTTTGGAAATATCGGGAATCAAGGCGACGAGCGACTGTTCAGCCGAATCCATTGTTCAATCAGTTGGCAAAGCTATTGATGTTTCAGTTAACGAACAAGATATTTCTATTGCGCACCCTATACCGTCTTACAATGCTGCTGCTCCACCAAAAATAATTGTGAAATTTACCCGACGAAGTGTGAGAAATACCTTCTACTCCAATCGGAGGAAACTGGCTAACAAGAAAGCAAGAGACCTTCCTGACCTTGACCTCGAGTCTGACGCTAACATCTTTATCTCTGAATCCCTCACGCCGTATAAAAAAAATTATTTGGTAATGTAAATAAAGAAAAAAAGCGTTTGAAGTGGAAATTTATATGGACTTTCAATGGAAGAATTTTCATTAGGAACAACGAACATTCACCAGTAGTCATGTTTGATACGGAAGACGATCTTAAAAGATTTCAAGATGAACACCCTCGCACCCATTAGTCAGGTCGACTACTTTATTCGGGTAAGAACGGAATTGCTATT
>OX421451.1:3206232-3233732 GCA_949126865.1 Montipora capitata
TTCTAGACATAGGTCCTCCAGGCATCATGTAACCTTATCAGAGCTTCTAAAGATATGCCAAAAATTGCAATATAGAGACAAAGCAGCTCTAAGCAAATTAAAAATAAACACTCAGCTTTAAGTTTACATCCCGCCGATGCTTGACTTGGATAACTGCGCAGCAACCAGTGTGGACCACAGATATCATGATATGTCAAACTGGATTGAAATCAGCGAAAAAAAGCAGAAAGAAAACATCTTCCAAACCGTTTTCCACCTGAACACGAAAAGCGTTGACTTTGTAAGAACTTTCGTTGATGTAGCATGGCCGTGTAGCCGCGTCGAGCCACAGAAAGCGCGCGAAAAATGAAGCCTCGCCTATAACCTGGGTTGAGCCTGCAATCCAATCGAAAACCAGTACCTGGTCAGCGGTCAACTTCAAAAAACAGCTGACCTTGTTGAGCTCCAAGCTTGAGCCCGCGATATGGTCACGTGATACTGGTCAGCAAATACCTTGTTTTGACAGCTGTCAATTGATCAAATGATGGATGTCCAATATCAAAGATGCATGCTGTAAACTAGCATGATACTGGTCACATTGGCATACATGGAGGGGTGGACGTACGGACGGACGTACGTATGTACGGACGGTTGATGACGTCATGGCTATAAAACCAAGAATTCTCGCATAGACCTGGATGGGTTACCATATTTTCTTAACAATGGTGTTCCGCAGCGCGGAGCTCCGCTATAACATACGAGCTAATTACATCTTTTTGGAAAAAACGACTTAAGTCTTCTTTAAAACGCCGAAGTTACCGCTTTATGACTTGCTGAGGTAGGTTATTCCACTCTTTGTGATATGCACGTTTGGACAGATAAACAAAGGAAGCTCATTACCACCTAAGTTGAAAGGCAATGGAAGCTTAACGCCAAGTCAATTTATAGAACAGACTTACGTGACGATGATTTTATGTATTTTTAGCTGTATCTTTCTATATATGTCAATTGTAAATGTTGTTTGTTCTATAGAACGAGTTTCAATCGAGTGTCGTAAACCCAAAACCAAAGTTATTACTTTGGCCAATCAAAAAGGACGGAGACAGTCTAGTAAACCAATCAAAACCCGAAGTAATTACACGTAGCTGACACAAAGCGCAGGAATATGTGCACACGTGAGCCACGATTGGTTTTGGTTTCACTTCTGATTGGTTGAAAAAGTGGCGCGAGAACTTTGAACCAATCACTGAGTGAAGTAATCATAAGCTAAAGCAATTCGCTAATTACTTTCGACACTCAATTGAAAACCGCTCTATAGGAGCGGGATAGGAGTGGCGCCCACCCCTGCTGTGAGTTGCGGTAGACGCCACAAGTTACAGTAGAATGCCATGAAAAAGGAGCCTTCGGGTTGCCTTCGACCTCGGTCCTTGACCTTGGCCGACCGCTTGTCTTGTCTTGTCTTTGTCTATTCTTGGACTTGAACTTTAATTTGAGTTCGGTGTATAATGGTCATTATGGAAAAAATCTTAAGAAATTTTACTCCAATTTTACTTATTAATTTTTATGTTGAACTTACAGAAATACATCCCAATAAGCCGTAACGCTTTAAACACTACCGTGTATAAATAACTGAAGGTATATCTATCTATCTATCTATCTATCAATCTATCTATCTATCTATCTAGCTTCACTATCTAAGTCAGTTCTATGTAAGCCCCCACGGTAAGCCCTGCATGACTCTGACCACGTCAAAACGTGATGGACACCACAAACACATGCCAAATAAGGTGAACAAACATCCCTGGCGCTTTACAATAACCTTGACAAAGAGTCTTGACTGGATAAACTGGCTGGAAATAAATGAACTTTGGAGATTCGCTTGCATCTCTCCAGGCTTTCACAGACTTAACGTATAAAATGAAAACAAGTGTTTCACTTAAGGTCTTCGATTTGCCTCGCTGCCGATCAATTCAAATTTCCTGACGGAGATATACAAGTATTTACGACTTGGCTTATAGTCAGTTAGGCTTAGCTACATAATTCCGGATTTTTGGGGGGAATTTTAGACATCAAAAAGAATTTTAGAAACTCTCGGGAATTTTAGAAAAAAATTGACAATTTCGAGAAATTTAGAGCAATTTGAACTTTCACCTGACGTTTTGGAAACTTTTCACAGGCAAAAACGTTGACAAAACGTGTTTTTTGTATTCCAACCTACTAGCAGAAGGATCAGTCCATTCATATCCATTCCCTATCAGCGGTTATTCACCAAAAGGGGTCCTACAGTGCATCTAAGCAGCGGTTTCTCACCGAGTTTCGGTATCCGGATCTTTGCTTGATAGCAAATATGGCAGGGCAAGGATCTCATGGATATACACACCAACCATAACTCTAAAAATATGACCATTCTAAATCAGTTTCTAGAACTAAATATTGCTATAGCAATAAGATAAACGAAAGTTTAGACCTTATCACTGAAATGCGCACTTAGACTTAATCTGTAAAATGAGATCTTTCCCTATGGCAGACTTTGCACTATAAGAAACGAAATTTATAAGAATTTTAGAGAGTTTTTGGAGAATTTTAGACATTTCTAAAAGAATTTTAGAGCTTTTGTTTGGGAAATTCCGGAAAGAATTTTAGACCATTTTTCGGGTATTATGTAGCTAAGCCTATTAAGTCAGTAAAGAAAATAATTTTCTGTGATGAGTTAAAATGACGTTGGGTTTGAAAACAAAGCCCCTACGACCACAGGCTATATGGAAATGGGAATTTTATCGGGATTGAGGACTTTTTGCTTTTGAAGGGAGATCAAATTGTGGAGTGATATTCGGCTCCGGAGGTGACTAGTGTGCAGCCTTCGCTTCGCTTGAGAGTGTATACAGTAAACGAGTACTGATTTCACTATATCAGCAATGGCTAATGAATCGACACAAAACAAAAGTGAACAACATGGGTATTTGAGATAGGGAAAGACGTTCAATTTTTCAATTTAACTTAATTTTTAACTCTTCTCACCATTTAACTCTCTTACTACATAATACTTATGCATTGCAAAATCGCGTTGTGAGCTTGGGGCGCCTGTGCTCCCACCATCAGCCAATCAGCGATCGCGATGCCCTCTATAACATCTCATGTTACGATTAATCATGTGAGTAACTGGTAGTAACTGGTAGTAATGGGTAGTGTTGGCAGGTTACGTTGAGTACTGTATTGCATAAGGAATTATTGTGGGATTTTTCATTTAGTGTACTTGGCCACTAGAGCCCAGGCTGTCTCTCTCTTCTCCTCCCTTGTCGTCGAGAAGGGAGGAAAAGAGAGAGAGAGCCTGGGTTCGAGATTGATGAAACTGTACCACTCACATGTTCCTGTGTCATTCGGTTAACGCTTGAAGGTCTAATAATGAAGTTTCGTTGTTTTAGACTCGAAAGAAAATGATTTTTCCAAAATTTATCAGAGTTGTGTTTTCGATGCTGAGTTTGTTGGCGATTGTTTCCTCACATGATAGCCTCACATGATAGTTGCTTACCACATGTAATATTGCTTTCTTCTTTCTTACAGTGTTTTACCCCAAAAGATCTCCACGATTTCGAAGGATCACCGCCATCAAAAGCGCTAAATTCAACCGAATTTATTGAAACCAGTCCTGTCATCGTCTTTTGTCTGTTGCCAGCGCTTGAAAAGAATTCTGGTCGAACAATGTGCGATCTTTATCCCAAGAACCACAGCGAACTTTTCAATGTGTTCGCAAGGAATTTCAGTGATGGAAACGAAACCGAAGCATCACCCACGAAGCTTTGGACCGTATCCTCGAGGAAATAAACAAGACGATCGGCGATTTTTTGACCAAGACGAAGGTAGGAGAATTAATTGCTTGCTTTTTATGGGTCTTAGTAATAGACACTTCCACGGTTTTTGACCGCCATCTTGGCTGCGGGGCAGACACTGCTAAATTTATATTAAATGTATGGGATTTTGGCCGACTTTGAACCGCTGTAGCGCCGCTAGCAAGAGACAGATTTCCACTACTAATTTAAATAGTAAATCATTCTCACTGCATTACAATGACCCTGACACGGGAAGCTAAGTTATGGGAGGATACCCGCTCCTGCCCCAGACACTCTGCTGTCAGTTCCGGAAAGGATGGCGAAGGGAACGGAAAAACCAAAGGATAACATTTTCACAAGGAATCTTAAACGTTATTTCTTCCATTACTCGGAAACCCCAACCCCTCATATGTACATCTCAGGGTAACCAAACAAGAAATTAAAACCGAAGGAAGCGAAAAGCTACTAACGCCGAGCAAAAGTCCGCATACAACACCTACAGTGTAGGCCGAAAATGGCGAGCAGCAAAAAAGGCTAGACATAAAAACAGGTGGAAAGCAAACAAATAGGCAAGCAAAACGACAAAAACGTGGAACTAAACCCTAGCGGCCGAAACCTAAACGTTAAGGAAGATTTATAACATAAGTGAAAATTTACCTCTTGTTTGACCCTGGGGGCCGGAGCAAGTAAAGGCGCAGGTTCAGGAGCAGGTGCAACTAAAGGCGCAGGTTCAGGAGCAGGAGCAGGGGCAGCCGGAGCTGGTGGCAGAGGTAAAGCAGGTTCGGCGTCGGCCATGATATAGTAGGCTGGTGGCGGTCAAAATGAAGGGAAACTTTTACTGTGACTTTACCGAACTACGTTGAACTGATCACGAGGTGACTGAAATTGTGATATTTGAAGCGAAGGCCGCAATGCACCATGCTACTAGCGCGCAGGTACAGAACGCTGGAATTTGAAGAACTTAAGCCTTTCCCGTGCAACGGGCTAATTACTGGGTTGCCAGTATAGCAATCCCAGTCGGAAAGTGGGTGGGATTTGTTCGTTTTATTTTTATTATTATTATTTTTTATTTTTTATTTTTTTCCGTGTCGGTAAAAGTCTTGCCTGTCACTCCCCTGGTAAGTGGTGTCTTTGTCCCTAGAGCCTTCTGCGCGTATTTTCTTAGGATCGAGAGGGTAGTGGAAATGCGTAGATTTCTCTGGTGGACACAGTAGAATCATTAACTAAGCCTGCAATGGCGTCGAAAGTCATGAACACGAATGGCGTTTTAGTGGATCCTTAAACAAAATATATCCTTATGGAGCTCAATAATGGAAAGTCAGTCGGATAAACTAGGCAGGCGGTGAAAAACCAACACCTGGAATCTCAAAAGCGACGAGTAATGGACTTCGACAACAATCTATCGCCCGTCGAGCCGAAATCAAAGTGAGCTG
The DNA here is from genome assembly GCA_949126865.1 of Montipora capitata. Classification (NCBI taxonomy): domain Eukaryota; kingdom Metazoa; phylum Cnidaria; class Anthozoa; order Scleractinia; family Acroporidae; genus Montipora; species Montipora capitata. The sequence goes on from OX421451.1 coordinate 3,211,472, forward strand.
TATTTCTAAAATAATATTTTACCAAGTGTGCTGTTATGTAGAACACTGAAACCAAATGGAAAATTCTCTGGTAACTTATGGGTTCAACAAAGACAGAGAACGAATCGAACACCTTACGTGGATCTGTAATCAACTCTGCACAGTCTTCAGGTAAAAAAAATAATTGGAAATGTGACAGCCGAGAATTATTTGAAAGAAAGCTTGTCGTGTATTTTGTGCTTCATTATTCAAGGAAAAGGTTCTTCATGTAAACGGTTTGATCCTGAAATCTAGTTTGTTGCAATATTGCGCATATTTGACACGATTGAGTTTCTTCTCTTCACGCACGTAATGAAATAGAAAGGGTTTTTGCCTCTAATAGCAAAAATATTGTTTGTTTCAAAAAATTGTTCGCTGGAAGAGGTCGCCTTTATGAATTCATCATGTTTTATGATATGCGAGCTTAACTGGATAGTTTTTATGGCAATAGTAAAGCATTTTCTTGTCAAAATGAGGTTAGCGTCTTTCTGGTGTGTTAATTAAATCGTGAGTTTGTATTTGCCGTCTGCCGCGTAACCTTGATTTCCACCCTCAAAATTACTTTTTGCGTAGAATACGATTTTAGAATTATGTTCTTGTTTTGCATAAAGCAAGCTAACAAAATCTGTACCTCGCTGAGTTCGCATTTGTTAGCGTTAATAGTATTTTCGGTCCGATGCTTTTGTTTTATGAGGGTATATTGTTTTGGTCTCCCATCCAGATACTAACCCCGCCGGACCCCTAGGGACTAATTTCAGTGAACTTTGGTATTACAATGCTGTCAGATGCTCAGAGGGCACGCTTAATTTTGTGGTGAAAAGAAGTTGTGAGGGAACTTGAATTATCAACATGTCAGCCCAGAAGCCAATGTTTCTCGCTTCTCTTTTATTTGTTATTCTTCAGAGACTGGAATGCTGTAGTTCAATACCACACAATTCAGTGCCTTCTGATTTTCTGTAACACGTTCCACAGGCAACCCAGTGTATGCTTCACGGAAGCATCTCGTTATATATGCAGTGAGAATAGTTTTATTGATATCATTCATTGAACAGAAAATAAGGCCATTAAGGTATGACGTCTGTAAATTCGAATAAGAAATCTTCTCATGTTGCTTCTAATTTCACGGCAATTTGCCGTGATGGTTTTAGAAGGGTTTGTACGGAATCTTAAAAATTCGTTTTTGGTCGTTGAATCTGTTCTTTATATTTCATGAAAATAATATCACTGTGGAAGTCTGTCTCAGCGGTTTAAAGTCGGCCAAAATTCTATACATTTACTTATATTACTTTAAATTTAGCTGTGTTTGCTCCCCAAATCGGCAAAAGCCATGGAGGGTTCTATAGCACGAATGTCGCGTTCCCAGTGTTGTGTAGCGTGGCGTAGCACTGCATGAGTCCGCCAGGTCAACCCAAACTGAAACGGTCGCTTGATTCAACAATCTTTATTCGACAATCAGGCTATTTACAGCAATGCGGTGAAAACTAAAAAAGGGAAATCATATCTTATAAACAAGGGAACTACACTAAAAATACTCCGCAAAAGAGGAAAGTTCTACAAAGTGGCGAAGTTTGACTTACGTCTGATCTGGTCTCTGCGGTTACAAGTTCTCCAAAAAAGGTCTCCAGTAAATTCTCCGAAGGAAATGTTTCGAAAGAAATACTTTGGTTGATGTACATGCACGAGCAGAGGACCCGAGCAGCAGAAATCTAAGCTGATCATTAGCCAAGATGGCTCCAAGCCCATAATTTGCTAGAGTACCAAAAGGAATCAAGTAAAGCTGTTATCGTCGGAGTTGTGAATGCAATTTTAGCAATTGTGTAGAGAAGCCCGAAAAATTCAGGGTTTGACGTTGGGAGCTGGTCATTTGTAGGCTCTAATGTTTCTGTCAGGGATGAATCAATGAGCTAAATGAATTATATACTGAACTACGGATATGAAATCAATTAAAGGTACATGTATGATCCTCGCAATTAAACATTAAAAAAAAAACGACACAACTTGGCGGTATCCATCTTCAGTTGAGGGATGTTTACAAATAAGTGGCTTTATATAAAGTAGGTAACAAGTAGGTGTAAATTACAAACTGTAGAATAATAGTTACAAATCAGTGAAAAAAGGTTACATATAATACTGAAGGGATACAAAGAAAGGAGTGGGAAAATAAAAGGTGCGAGTACAAAACTGTAAAAAATGTTGAATACAAATGATAATTAAAGGAAGAGTGTTAAATTAACATGTTTCAGTTGTTTATTCAATGCGGGTCACAATTCATGTCTGATCCAAGCAAAGATCATTGGATGGGAGTGAAACGAGTGCTCAGATACATTAAAGGAACATTGACTTATGGTTTGAAGTGTTCGGTGACTGGTCGTGAAGATGATTTGTGTGGTTTTTCAGATGCCGACTTGGCAGGGGATGCAGACAATCGACGCTCTACTTCCGGATATGTTTTCAAAGTGGCTATGTTGCCTTAAGTCAAGCAACACACGAAGCAATCTACTTACGAAAGCTACTAGCTGATCTTGGTTGTAAAGCTGATTTACCTACAGTGTTGTATGAAGACAATCAAGGTGCCATATAGATCTCAAGGAAACCAAGATTCCACAACAGAACAAAGCACATTGATGTCACGTTTCATTTTATTCGTGAAAGAATCGCCTCAAATGAAATTAAAGTTGTTTATTGTCCATCAATTGATATGTTGGCAGATATCATGACAAAGGGACTTACTAGAAATCGATTTGAAAAACTCAGAAACTTGTTGAACGTTTATGCTTGTTAAAAGGGTTATTGTTTTTCTGTTTATCATAGAGGATACACATCAAATGCTTATTAAGTGGGAGTGTTAGGCAAAATAATAACCATGCAATGTGATTCGTTGAATAGGATCATTTGACACTGCTGGGGGTTACATGTGCTTCTTGTGAATACCGTTTTTTTTCTGCATCCTGTACCTTTTGTGAGTTCAGATTAAACATGGATTGTTATTAAAGAGCAGGGCAAACAACATATGAATTTAAAAAATAGCCTGCAAAGCCCACAAATAAAAAGGGCAAAACGTTCAAAGCAGGGCAAACGAGCAAAGCGGTAAAAGTAAAACAGAAGCGTAGAACCGAAACAGAAACAAAACACTCGAGAACCAGAACGAAACACGAGACAAAGGACAGAGAAAATAGAGGGCGTTTTCCATTTACCAAGAAATTCCGGAAATTCCGGTTGGGATGTAAATGGAACACGCGTTTTTAGTTCGTTCCATTGGAAAATTTCCGGGATGAACGGAACTTCTGAAAAGGTAGTCCTGTTTTCCCGTTGGAAACTTTCCCATGGAACTATGTGTCATTTACAACTTTTGAAAGGTCTTACCACTTCCAGGCTATTCACGGCCTCATTTTTAAATTTTGGCGCGTAAAATCGCAATCACTGGGCGGCGAACGGACCTGAGTTAAATGGAACACGTTTTTCACCGGATGGAAATTTCCACCGAAATTTCCGGAAATTTTTTGCAAATGGAAAACGCCCAGAGTTTCACAAAACCTCCAAAGAAACTTCACCAGCTTGAGCCGGCGCATGGGCTTCGTCAGGAGCTGGGTTTTGCAAAACAGCCTGGGCTTCTTGAACAGCATTAGCTGGAACCTGAGGGTCAGGCATGGTGAAACTATCTGCACGCCGCTTCGAGAGAATAGCATCATTCGTTTGTTTACTCCCCCTTTTATACATACGAGGTGAGACCACAGCTCAGGTTTCTGGAAAGAGGCCTGGAAACCAGTATAATCTTTCATTGGGTGCTTGCTCATCCACCCATGCCATCTCTCATGAACTATGTGATCGTACAACACATGAACACCCAGGGGCGTAGCCAGGATTTCTAGGAGGGGGGTGGGGGGGTTCCAAATTGGTTCCAACGAAAACGGTTGGTCTAAAAATACAAGACTTTGGCGTTTACGCTATGTAAACATAAGACGCCTTGGTTGCCGTCGAGCGAACGTGTTTATCACTTCTTCGATGTTTATGTCTCGGTGGTAATTGATGTTCATCAACGCCAGCCCAGACTCTCGCTCGCTTGACATGGTCGACCTCAGGTATGTTTTTAACCTTCTTAATGTACTGAAGGAGCGCGCTCACATTTAGCTGACGTTATCGGCAACGTGCAGAAAATGCGGATCAAGGTGTGCATGTTAGGAAAGAACTCTCGATCGCAAACACCTTATTCCAAAATGGCCGCCATTTTAGTATTCTTTTGTTTCATTGTAAACTGGTCCTTTTGGCCTAGCTTTCAAACGTAGAATTCAAAAGAATATTTACCCTTGAACGAGGCCAACAGGGCCACTTTGCAATCAAACAGAAGAATACTAAAATGGCGGCCATTTTGGAATAAGGTGTATGCTGCGAGTGTCTGAACTGCACTGGTGGGGAGGTCGGCATCCTCAGTGCTGCACCACTTTCTCTTCTATCGCAGGAGCTCAACATCAACCACATGAGGAGAAGGAAGGTCGTTCTCATAAAACTCCAGCGCTGCTTCAATGTCAGGATTTCTGACTCATTTCTCCGAAAATGCAAGTGAAACGCAAATAGATAACACAATGACGTTCACTGTACTTATTGTAAGCACAGAACAAAACGGAGAATTTCAGGAATCGAGAGTCCATTACACTCTTGCTGGGATAAAATCACTGTTAAAAATAGGAGAGCGGGGGTTCCTTGGCGCAAGAGGGGGGGTTCCGGAACCCCTGGAACCCTCCCCTGGCTACGCCCCTGCACCATGATTAAAACAGTGTCTCACAACTGATCGACATGTAGTTTAGCCGAATGATGAACATGAGAAGTCACTTGATCAGACTGTACGTAGAAACTCAAAATTTTGCCATTAACGTTTTTGAGTTGAGCAATACGAGCAAAAAAAAAAACACAATTATGTGCTGGGCATGTTACTCAACAAAAGAATCAGCTCTTATATATAGGCAACAAAAAGCTACAACTGAATGCTCTAACAGGCTATGGGCCCGTGGACATGTTTTAAAGCATACGACTCAAACATACCGGTACTCTAAAAATATCTGAGGGCTTCTTGACCAGAGGTCAGACTCTGCCCTTTCTGGTTCAGGTTGTTCTCTATTACACCATTCAAACCAGGCCCATCTTCTCCATTACAACATGCAATTGAATGTGAGCAAACCATCACAGGGTATGATAACAAGGACCAGACCAGGAAATGAATTGAATCCCTGTGTGAAGTTGTTTTTAGATAAGCTTCAAAGAACAAACATGGTAAATTCCTTCAAAACACCTCATTGTTAGGAGTTTCTGGTTTGGCGTGGTTGCCCCAGGAAACTATCACATGTTTACCACTTATAGTGACAACACATGATAAAATTGTTATAAGTTTTCAAAAGAATGGCGTGTATTGTTACATGCCTTCAGTGCTTCTCAGACACTGTGAAACTGTTATTTCTTACAGCAAGGGAACTTTTCAAACATTTATGTACAAAATTGAAGATGTACAAGATAACATCATAAAACATACGACTTTATTCAAGATACATGCAGTGAAGGAAATAACGAATTACAGTGTGATAAACAAGAAGTCACAACGACTATAGAAACTATCACATAACTATTTACATATTTTTGGAAATAATGAAATTATGTCAAAGGTACCGCTTTAAGACTTGTTGAGGTGGGTGATTCCACTCTTTGTGATATCCACGTTTGGATAGATAAACAAAGGAAGCTCATTACCACCTAGCTAAGTTGAAAGGCAATGGAAGCCTTTTAAATTTCAACTTTAACGCCAAATCACTTTGTAAATGTTGTTTGTTCTATATTCTTGGACTTGAACTTTCATTTAAGTTTGGTGTATTATGGTCATCATGGAAAAAATCTTCAGGAATTTTACTACAATGTTACTTATTAATTTTTAAGTTGAACTTATAGAAATACGACCCAATAAGCTGTAACGCTTGAAACACTGTCGTGTCTATATACTGAAGGTATATCTATCTATCTTCACTATCTAAGTCAGTTCTATGCAAGCCCCCACGGCAAGCCCTACAGTGACTCTGACCACGTCAAAACGTGATGGATACCACAAACACATGCCAAATAAGGTGAACAAACATCCCTGGCGCTTTACAATAACCTTGACAAAGAGTCTTGACCAGATAAACTGGCTGGAAATAAATGAACTTTGGAGATTCGCTTGCATCTCTCCAGGCTTTCACAGACTTCATAAAGACGTATAAAATGAAAACAAGTGTTTCACTTGAGGTCTTCGATTTGCCTCGCTGCCGATCAATTCAAATTTCCTGACGGAGATATACAAACATTTACGACTTGGCTTATAGTCAGTAAAGAAAATAATTTTTTGTGATGAGTTCAAATGACGTTGGGTTTGAAAACAAAGCCCCTCCGACCATCAACCAATCGGCTAGTACTTAAACACGGAATGCCGGAATGATAGAATGCTGGAACGGTGGAATACTTAAACACGGAACGCCGGAATACTGAAACACAGAACGCCGGAATACTTAACACGGAAGCTGGAATACTTTAACAGGGAACGCCGCAATACTTAAACATGGAACGCCGGAATACTTAAACACGGAACAGTTGTGAAATTTTGACAATTGGAACACATGGTTTCTCCCCCCACAACAAGTGTTCGGGGCAAAAACGAAAGTGGAGATTGGAACTGCATGTCCTTCAGAGTTTTTCATTGCCTAGATGTTTTCGTTCCGAAGACGTTGGGAAAGTCGTGAAGAAGGAGTTACATCACTTCTGTGATGCGAGCACAAAGGGCTATGGTCAATGCAGTTACTTCATTGCCGTAAAAAAGGTTGCTGTTATTCATCGTGTTGAAGTACAATAATAATAATGTATTCTCGTTTGTCTCACGATGTGGTCACTTGTGATGTAGATCGCGACGTTGCGACTGCATACTGCTAGTCTTCATCAGGCGATGATGTCGACTGGTTACACGTCACCTTTTAAACAGGATGCTCCGCTGTGATTGGTTGGTTTTCAGCCGCTGTGATTAGGATCTGGGAATCTAGGATCTGGAAACGCTACGTTGACGACACTTTCACCATCCTGGATCGCGGAAACGTTGATAGCTTCTTACAGCATCTGAACAACCAGCAGCCTTCCATTCGCTTCACCATGGACACTGAGAACGACTACAAACTCGCTTTCCTTGCCACCGCAGTTTCAAGAGAACTGGACGGCCGCCTCACCACCAGCGTGTACAGGAAGCCTACGCACACTGATTAGTACTTAGCGTATGATTCCCACCACCCGCAATCGGTAAAACGCGGTATTGTCAAGTGCCTCTACGAGCGCGCCAAACGTCTCGTAACAAATCCTTCTGTTATCTCACGGAGAAGAAACACCTGTCTTCTGTTCTTGTCTCTAATGGTTACTCTCTTTCTTTCTTGCAGACAAATCACCAAGACCAGGAAACCGAGTAGCAGTGCTGAGCCCACGATCGAGTACAAGTCTACTGCGGTTTTACCCTATGTCAAAGGCCTATCCGAACAACTTCGCCGCCGTCTACAGCAACAAGGCATACGCGCTGTTTTCAAGTCGGAGACTACATTAAGATCACATCTAGTACGACCGAAAGACGCTGTCAAGCCGACTAAACAAGATGGCGTGGTTTACAGGATTCCCTGTGAATGCGGTAAAGTCTACATCGGCGAGACTGGAAGACCTATGCAAGATAGAATGAAACAACATGAGCGAGACATCCGACTTGCCCGTACCCAGACCTTCGCTGTTTCAGAACATGCTAACAACACCGGACACAACCCGCTTTGGAACGAAGCAAAGTTTATTAATCGTGACCCTCATTGGTACACACGCAGGGTCAAAAAGGCGATTCACATAAGACTGTACCCTAACAACATCAACAGGGATAGTGGAATAGAAATTCCGGAAACATGTACGCCCACGATCAAGAAACACAACAACAGGAGAACCGTACGACAGCGGACCGCCGAAGGCAGAACAAGCCGAAACAGCAAGGATCGAAACGCATCAATCACAGCTGCTGAAAACCAACCAATCACAGCGGAGCATCCTGTTTAAAAGGTGACGCGTAACCAGTCGACATCATCGCCTGATGAAGACTAGCAGTATGCAGTCGAAACGTCGCGATCTACATCACAAGTGAACACATCGTGAGACAAACGAGAATACATTATTATTGTACTTCACCACGATGAATAACAGCAACCTTTTTTACGACAATAAAGTAACTGCATTGACCATAGCCCTTTGTGCTCGCATCACAGAAGTGATGTAACTCCTTCTTCACGGCTTTCCCTAAGTCTTCGGAACGAAAACATCTAGGCAATGAAAAACTCTGAAGGACATGCAGTTCCAATCTCCACTTTCGTTTTTGCCCCGAACACTTGAGGGGGGAGAAACCATGTGTTCTAATTGTCAAAAATTTCACAACTGTTCCGTGTTTAAGTATTCCAGCGTTCCGTGTTTAAGTATTGCGGCGTTCCGTGTTTAAGTGTTCCACCGTTCCACCATTCCATCATTCCGTGTTGAAGTTGTCGCCCAGCCAATCAGCGATCGCGATGCCCTCTTTATGGAACTGTACTTCCCACATGTTCAAATTCACATGTTCCTGTGTCATATTCGGTCAATCTGTTTAACGCTCGAAGGTCTAATAAAGAAGTTGCGTTGCTTTCGACTCGAAAGAAAATGATTTTTCCAAAATTCATCAGAGTTGTGTTTTCGATGCTGAGTTTGTTGGCGATTGTTTCTTCACATGATAGCCGAAAACACGAACACTATTCCTTCAAAGACCTTCGGGAAGCAGTCAATGGCGATTCGCTTACTTCTGAAGATCAACAGAGGCTTTTCAACAGCCTACACCTCTTGAACTGCTCCGACGACAAACCTAGCCTGGATTACCGAAAGGTGGTGCTAGTCCAAGACAGCTCTTTAGTACCGATCTTATCGCATATAAATTCTTTGATTTTGTGATATTAGGCAACGTTCTTTTTACCGTGTTTGAGGAAGCTAATGGTCTCGCTTTTAAAAAGAAAGTTGTCCCAAAACTAAAACTGATCCGTAAAGAAGACAACGAAAACAGAGACACGAAGAACAACAAACTAAAAAGACGAAAAGCACAGAATAGATCCGTAAAATTATGCGAAAAGAAGAGACTCGTACTCGCATTGTGGAAACCACGCGGTCTAGTTGCTTACCACATGTAATATTGTTTTCTCCTTTCTTTCTTACAGTGTTTTACCCCAAAAGATCTCCACGATTTCGAAGGATCACCGCCATCAAAAGCGCTAAATTCAACCGAATTTATTGAAATCAGTCCTGTCATCGTCTTTTGTCTGTTGCCAGCGCTTGAAAAGAATTCTGGTCGAACAATGTGTGATCTTTATCCCAAGAACCACAGCGAACTTTTCGACCTGTTCGCAAGGAATTTTAGTGATGGAAACCGAAGCATCACATACGAAGCTTTGGACCGTATCCTCGAGGAAATAAACAAGACGATCGGCGATTTTTTGACCAAGACGAAGGTAGGAGAATTAATTGCTTGCTTTTTATGGGTCTTAGTAATGGACCCTTCCACGGTTTTTGACCGCCATCTTGGCTGGGGATTTTTGCCGACTTTGAACTGCTGTAGCGCCGCTAAAAAGAGACAGATTTCCAACTTTTGCCACTACTTTAAATAGTTTATTGATATCATTCATTCAACAGAAAATAAGGCCATCAAGGAAGGTATGACGTCTGTAAATTCGAATAATAATCTTTTCATGTTCTTCCTTCTAATTTCGCGGCAATTTGCCGTGATGATTGTAAAATCTGTAGAATTAAGGGTTTGTAAGGAATCTTAAAAATTCGTTTATGGTCGTTGTCGCCTGAATCTGTTCTTTATATTTCATGAAAATAATCTCAGTATAAATGTCTCTTTTTCGGGTAACTAGTCATCTCGCCTCCAGGAAGACTTATTTGTTGACTACAAAACTTCTTCTACGCAATTGCTAAAATTGCATCCATAACTGTGAGGATCATAGCTTTACTTGATTTCATATCCGCAGTTCAGTATATGATTCATTTCATGTATCATTTCATACATAGTCAATTAAAACAAATAATCCGTTAGCAAAAGCTTGTTGCTTTTGGGATGTATGAATGGTTCCTATAACAAGAGGCTACGGGTAGCCTACACTCTGTTTGAAGGAATTTTAGCCGATTTCCTTTAAAATTCACATTATTTCAATGATTTTTTGTGTTACAATATCTTGTTCAATGCGGTGGTATAAAGTTCAAAGTCCACATTCCGTGATCCAACCATAATTATGGTTATGTGCAATCATAGAATAGTTGTTCACATTTTAAACTGTTGTTAATGGTGTTGACTCCAATAGAAACCAGTAAACAAGTGCTTTACAACTTTCTACGATGGTATCTTACAGTAAAATAGTTTTTTTAAACAATACTGGGAGAATTAGAAAATTATGTAATTAGCTCGGTAAGATGTTTTACCTAAAAAATATGTAATTAGCTCGGTAAGATGTTTTACCTAAAAATTGTGTAATTAGCTCGGTAAGATGTTTTACCTAATTGTAGCCATACAATGACGAGATATTGCATTGCATGCAACAAAAAGGCCTTGTGCACAGTGTTGGTTGTCAAACGCTAATTACCGACAATACCCAACTTTTAGCTGTTATTTCTTTGTTACAAAGTAATTATCTGGAATAATATCAAACGCTAATTACCGACAATACCCAACTTTTAGCTGTTATTTCTTTGTGACAAATTTTAGCTGTTATTTCTTTGTTACAAAGTAATTATCTGGAATAATATCGAACACGAAAGCTTGTCTATTACTGGTAGGTCTGCTGTCTATTGTGATACTTTCCTTTTGTTTATTTTGCCTTGTTGGCCCACTGCACCAAAACAAAGTTGGTAGAATCGGAAAATTTTTTGTTGGGTGCAATACATTTTGATCTGGAACTCTGCATGTTTGTATCGTTTTAAACTTTCTATCGTTTGTTTGGTTTGGGCAGCTATCGTTTGAAAGGATGGAAAGAAAAGGTTTAAAGCGTTTTAAAGGTTTTGAAGGTTCGGAGCCTTTCGAAGTTTGTACTTTGCATGAAAGAATTAGTCACATACTGAGTAAAAATTGTCACGTGCTAGGCCGCCAAACTTTGTTCAATGAAGCAGAACAAGGTATTATTGTTTCATTTGCATGCTTTTCACAGCTTTGCACTTTTCAAAAGTGGAATTTTAACGTGTATTTTGGGTTATGTACAAATGAAGGAAACTAAGTGTTTTACAATCCATTGAAAGGATTCAAGCAAAATGAACCAACAGAACCAAACCATAGATCAAACCATTTGAAAGCTAAGTGAAACAATAAATTATTTTTGGCGTGATGGTTAAACTAGTAGTGGAACGCTAGTTCTGCCACTATATAACTCTAAAAGTACTCATTGTCTGTGAATGAACTTTTCTCAGGGTATTGTGCAGCTAATGTGCACCTAAATTTTGAAGGTTCTTGGGCCATATTGTGAGAAAGGAAATATTTACACAAGCTTCCCAGTCACATTCACTGCTTTTTTATTTTTATTTTGTTCTTAATTGAAAACAGAAAGATATTTTGAAGCTTTCTTTTTACCAGTTAAATGCACATGAAATTAAGTTCCATTTCAGTTTTCAGATTATTACAGTTACCTTGTAATCTTAAAGTGGTACTACGACCAAAAAAAAATTTTGTTTTTCCTTTGGATTTCAAAACTATGTTAACTAAACACTAACTCACCCAAGTTTTAAGTTCTGATTTTAAAAAGACATCTGTTTAGTTTAGCTGGAATTTTCTTATTTATTGGTCCGCCATTACTAACTTTAAAATCTTGAGAGAGCTGGGTCGAGGAGAAAATGACGTCAAACACTCACTAGTTTAAGAATGCAATGCGTGTGTACGCGGCCTAATTAATATGCAGCACGGGAGTTTCGGGCTTTCAGACTTTTCAACCCGTGTTTTGCATATATAATAAATTGCGTTTACACGCTGAAATTTTAAGCTAGTGAGTAAATGACGTCATTTTCTCTAGATCCAACCCTCTGAGGTCCAATTGACCAGTTTTGAACGTGAGTAATGGCGGACCATGAAATCCAAAACTTACACTCAAAATAAACAGCCTTTGGATAAAACTCAAAGCTCAAAATTTTGCCACTTAGGTGTTAAGCGAACACACTTTCAAAATCTGAACAAAAAATGGAAATGATTTTTTGATCGTACATGTAGTACCACTTTAACATGAAGCACTTAATTTAGCGCAAGATATTTTGTAACGGCCTTGAACACAAACATCATGCACACGGCCAAAACACAAAAACTTGTTTCAGGTCACGCACAGAATTCTCTAATACATATTTCCCCGTAATAAATCTGTTGCGTTATGCATCCATGGTTTAGTGGTCATCACAATTGCATCTGAATGAGGGCAGACTGAGTTTGATTCCTACTTGGGCTGCCTTCTGTGGGGCAAAGAAATCTTACGCATGCGCAGCCACAGCTCGACCCCCCTAATAAACAATTATTCGCCGAAGGTGAAGTGATTATCGGTGAATATTGAATATCTAGCACCAATCATACAATTGCCCTATTTGGAAGTAGCTGTGCCATAGCCAAGTCAATTTTGCCAGTTCAGATAGATAGAGTGTTTTCACTCACGTGACCAGCAGCCATATTGGACTACTGAAAGAAAAGAAAGTCTTTACATAAAAAAAGAGTCCAATTTCTGGAGGATTAGTTTGGTACACCATCATGGCCGCCATTCCTTTGTTTTGGAACACCAATGTGGCCGCCGTGACGTCACGTGAAAACGCTCTATGTAGCCTTGTGTAAGGGATCGAAACAAAAGAGTCAATGTTGATTTAAATGACTTTTGGCTTTATTCACCAGTGTTTTTCTGCTGAAAGCATCATCAATGAGGTCAAGGAAGAGGAACATCATGAAGAGGAGGGGGAGCATCACGCTCATGAGGGGGGACATCATGAAGAAGGGGAGGAGCATGGTGAAGAGCAAAAATCTCTTGATCAACATGACTTTGAAAAAGCTTGTGCAAGCATCATCTTTCATCTGGTTCAAGGCTTCTGTATCGAGGAAGGACATGGACATGATGAAACCGAATCTAAATTGCCATCAAGAGACTTCTTTATCAGTGATATCTTCAATGGAACAACTCATCTGTCTGAGGGAGACTTAGAGGAGATCATGAAATCCCTTGGGATTGGTGAAGCATCATCAGCAGGAGATGAGCACACTGACCATGATGGTCACAACCACAGACGTCGAAGGGCAGCAGACTTGTTATCACAAAAAGAGTCAGTAGCAGAATCCCATGTGCGTCATCGCCGTGCTGTTGATGATCATGCTACTCATGGCCACCATTCTACTGGCACAGTAAGTTTCTTGAGATTGTAACATATTTATGAAAATTTGAATATCTGTTGTAGTTCAATTTTGTCCACTGGTTTTAAACCTGTTCAAAACTTTTGAACCAGTTTAACTGGTTTATGTTTATTTACTATTTAAAAAAGGGATTTTCCTTTTTTGGGTGTAGTTAAAAAACAGGGGCTTGGTGTTTTTGGGGATCTCAATGAGAACGAGATATTCTTTTCCTCGGTTGTACTTCTCCTACCCTTCCCTGATCTTCCTCATTGCCTCCATTCTACCCCACCCTTCCTTTGCAGATCTATCCCTCCTTACCTTCCAGGTAGCCCCCTCCTTGAGTACCTCCTACAGGTTTTTAATGAGAGCCGATGGCTGGCAAAATTTGCCTTGTAGTGCACGTAAACTCTCCGCCTACTTTTCCTTGGAAGTTAACCCAAATTTTTCAAATAAAGTGAGAAACATTTGCACAGAACATGAACGTTGGATCCAGAAAGTTTTGCTCATGAAAAACAAAAGAGAGGCCTGAATTCTAGAGTAGTTTCGGCAGTGATTTCGGTTTCCCTGTCCAGGTCAAAGATCGAGTGCACTCGTTTTTGAGGGAGCGGTCCAGCAGTCCGGTACTTGGTGTAAGCTGTCTGATTTGCTAACTACATTTGAAGCTTGACAAGACGACAAAAGGTCTTATCGGTCACTACAGATAAAATACATTGCACGCAGCTGTACAGAATGCAAAGGAGCCTTAAAGGGGGCTACGTCATGATATTTTAGCGTCTTTTCAAAACCCAAAGTGCATGTATGTCTTGCCCTCATCCAACTTTCAAAAAATGTAGAGTCCAGGTTCCGCCTCCTCGCACCAGATGCATTGCCTACTCCCTATCCCATCCCTGCTTACCTGCTGAGGGTCCAACCATGCAAGCGGCCAATTTCATTTTCAAGTCCATTGCCACCTCAACCCGTCGATCTTATTCTGCTGGGGAGTGTCATTTTATCCGTTTTTGCCTTGGTCATCTCTTAGTGTCGCCGGGGTACCCCTTGTTACCTGCCTGCAAGACAACTTTGATTCATTTTGTAACACACCTGTCATCTTCCATTTCCCATGGTACTATTAGGGTCTACCTGCTTAACAAGATGCTTCGCGGCATTAAGACGTCCGTTGGTACTCCTAAGCGAACCCACCTTCCCATTACAATCTCTATCCTGCATAGTATTCAAGACAAATTAAAACCAGGCCAGTCCCTTGATCCCGACTCATCCATGCTGCGCCTTCACCTCCCATATGTCAAGGTCGGACATACCGTTTCAGCCATCTATTTTTCGGCCTTCCTCATTGGAAATTACTATTAAGAAGTCCAAAACGGACCCTTTCCGGGAATCAGCCAAGCTCGTTATTGCTAAATCAAACTCAACGGTCTGCACTGTCACTGCTCTGAGGGATTACATGGTCCAAACATCAACACAAACACCTGCCCAACCCCTCTTCCAGTTTGCCGATGGCTGTTATCTCACTCGTTCCTCCCTTACCAGTAATCTACCTACACGTCTGTGGTGTGAACAGCACCCACTATGCTTCCCACGGCTTCCACATTGGAGCCGCAACTACGGCTGGTGCCGCTGGTCTAGCTGATTGGCTGTTTAAAGTCCTTGGTCGCTGGAGATGTGATGCCTACCAGAGCTACATCTTGACGCCAAAGGAAACGATCTTACAAGTGCCGCAAAACCTAGCTTCTTGCCCTGACGTTTAACCACTCATAACTTTGTTTGTCTGTTTACCCGTACAGCCGCTTGAAAACACTTGCTGTCTCTTGGGACTTGGGAATTATTATTGATTTCAATAAAAGACAAATTTATTACAGTAATTTTATGCTAAGTTTAATCACTTTTGTTACACCCTCACCCCATCCTGAGAAACATCTTTATCAATTAGTTGATAAAAGAAACCAACAACTGAATACTGTTATTTTCAGTGTTACTCGCTGGAGGACTTGCTCACAGTTTTCGATATTGATCATTCCATTGGTGCAGATAGTTATGACTTTCAGCAACTTTGTCCTGCATTTATTCAACAAGCCAAGACTGGAGCTTGCAAGGCTCAAACATTAAAAAAGACTGAAGAAGAAGCAAATTTAGGAAAAGGTATATAAGCTGTTAAGGGTGTAATTTAATGAATACACATGAAAAAGGGCAACAGTTTTGGTTGGCAATTAAAAGAGGAGGGCTGTTTATAAATAGCTTGTTACAGTTTAAAATGCAGAAAGAGATGGTATACAAGTTGAGTTACTGAAAGGGCCAATAAATAATATTATTATTTATTTATGGTCTCCTATATATAAATGTTGCAAATTCAGGTACACCAAGAAAAAATTGCAAGTTGGTGGCTAATGATACTGTAAGAGTAATGATTTGTGTCAGTTGCTTCTGCTTGATTCTGACAAGCTATATCTTGCAATTTTTTATTGCATGATTATTCTTATGCAGTTTAGGAGAAAATCAATCCTCATGATGCTTCTTTTCTTTTATACACACTTTAAAGGTATTTTGATCTCTTGTCCAATTTATTTGACAGTATTTCTGAAAAAGTTAATACTAATCCCATATAAATTTATTATGTTGAATACTAAATGTGTTGTTTCATTGATTGTACTTCTATTGATTGGCCCTGAAAAGGCCCTAAGGGGGGTGGTCAACTTAAGTATGACTTTGTACAATGTATGTGTGTTTGTAATGTCATAAAAATTAAGCGTTAGAACAACGGATTGTAATTTGTGATCATGTTGTGCATCGGAAACGTAAGTGAATTTGGCTGTATCTACTGCTTTGATGATTGTAAAATGACCACTGTAGGGGACATCTGAAAGGTGGTAGTACATTGTATTTCTAGCATTAGCCCTTTCATCAGAGCGAATTTGATTTGTGGTTAAAAAGGGCTAACACTGGAAACATCAGCTTTTTAATCTCTCAGTGTGTCATCAACATTTAGCTCATACAAGCAGTTTTCTGTGCTTCCCTCGCCCACTCACACGGTCTTTTCTCTTAAAATGTTATTTTAAGAAAGTTATCTTCTTGTTCTTCTGTAGTTTGGGGTTATGGGTTTGCTGCTGTCACCGTCATTAGTATGACATCACTGGCGGGTGTTGCCACTGTACTATTCAAAGGAAAGAAATTATTGTACAAGAAGATATTATCGTTTTTGGTGGCACTTGGCATAGGAACACTTGCTGGGGATAGCTTGCTTCATTTACTGCCTCATGTAGGTATATCATACTAGTGATGGTCTTTAAAACCTTTAATACTATACTTCTCTGTAAGTAGTTGAAGTTAATTAAGAGGATTCTTTCCCAAACACAACTGACACAACTATTGTAGCATCCATTCTATGATAATGTTGGAGAAATTTTTATTGTTACGTTCTATCAACCAATTTCTTACCGGGTCTCTGAGTTGAGATTCTGGAACTTGTTCCTTTTTAAGGACATCTTGTGTGGAGCAATAAGGACAACATACAAAACTGGTGCTAAAGACTGCATAAACATCCCACCTCTCATTTTTGTGGTAGTGCACTTAGTATAAGGGCACTACCATGTAAAACAAATAATCATGTTGTTTCAGGTCTAGGGAAAACTTTAGGCGTAGTTGTTGATCAGTAGAGCAAGGACTTCTATTCCTGACTTGTGGAATGTGACCTGTGTTTTAGACTCACTTTAAAAATTATGTCCTTGGTCTTTATGAGACCCATCTGTAATAATAACAATAATTTTATAGATTTATCCAAGCCTAAAAGCGGAGCTCCCTGGTTGGTTATTTATTCTTACTGCCTGTAGGGTTAGTAAAAATATAAGGTTTTGAATTGGCTGCGTTTTGGTGTTCCCAGTTTCTGCTTAATTAAATCATATTCTTTGCTTTCTTCTATAGAAAAATTCATTGCCTAACCAGTGAATTCCACGGTAAATTTCACACTAAAAACTGATATCACATGAATCATGAAATGATGAGTGTGATATTGGTTTTTCGAGTGAAATTTACTTTGGAATTCACCAGTTTGGCAATGAAGTTTTCTCGAACCACATGAGTTTTAAAAGAAAGCAAGCGCACCATCAGCGAGCGAATGGAAAAGGGAAAAAAAGCCATAGGAATCATGCTAAAATTAGAAACCATCAAAAGACTTTGTCAGTTCAAGGTCATAAAAAGAGTTTTACTGATGTACTTTATTTCACTTTATCTCTGAGAACAAGATCATTCACATTTTGATGTATTTCATTGAAACATGCCAGCTTGGCTTGGAACAAAAATCACCAAAATATGGCAATGCAACCAAGAAAGGACGGACTTCAAACAAGATCCACTCCAACTCGAATTTACCTTTAGTTGCTTTAATTAAACAAACTTCTGAAAACACAGGCCAGTGAAATTTCCCCCTAATTTTGCGAGAACTCATTGTGATTACGTGTTTATAACGTAAGGGCAAAATTTTCTTGTCACTGTCGAGGCACATTGAAAAACAGTCGGGCAAACAGATTAAAAAAACACTTATTCGCTCACATTTTAGAGCAAAACAAACGAACAAATTAACTTTTTTTTATGTCCAAAAGAGTACAGATAATTGTTATTTAATTCCAGTTGAGAGTAAAAATTTGAGTTTCACTCCTGAACAAAGGAAAAACCAATTAAACCACTTCTTAAAAATACGCATTCATTTAAAATAACGCATCTGTAAAAACAACAAACGGTTTAGTGCCAAAGGAAAGAATTTTTGGAGTAACTTCTTTCACCAAGTATGAACTATTACTGGTATTCTGTTTTGTCCTTGTCGTTCTCTTTCTCTCTCCTTTTTGTTCTGTTCTAGTCGTACAATGTAGGTCCTCCAGGCATCATGCAACCTTATCAGAGCTTCTAAAGATATGCCAAAAATTGCAATTCAGAGAAAAAAAGCAGCTCTAAACAAATTAAAAATAAACACTCACCTTTAAGTATATATCCCTCCGATGCTTGACTTGAATAAGAATACGTGGAGTGATGATTTAAAACGTTATGTCGGGCGTTTTGAAGCAACGAGGATATAAAGATGTGTTTAACCCATTGACTCCCAGGGGTTCCCCATTGACGAGTAAAATCGTCTTGCGTTAGACAGAGTAAAATACTGGCCGGTTTCGGCCGGTTTGGATGTCAATGGGTTAAAATAGCATTTTGGCAAGTGTTTGATAATGCGAATGTGAATCCCCGTACAAAAAAAGGATTTCTAACTTCTATTCCATGTATTCCTATTCTGGCATATGGTCAATCGAATGCACCCTTAATTTTCACCTTGGAATTATTTATGATCAGGCATTTGGTCTTCATGCACATGAAGAAGAGGGCTCAGGAGGTGATAGCCATGCTGATCATTCAGAAGCAAGTGCATTCCTCTGGAAGGCTGTAGCTGTGCTGGCTTCCATTTATGTATTTTTCCTGTTTGAAACGTTGATGCATTTGGGGCTGAAGAGCAAATTTGGTGATGAACATGGTCATAGTCATGTCAATGCTGAGGTTTGTTGAATTAAAAAAAAAAATCTTCGAACTCTTCATTAATTAATGCACAGTCACCCCTCCCTTCAATTTTAGCAATAATTTATTATAGTTTTATAGTCTTCATGGTTGAACTTAGGAATGACAGGTTATGGTAACGCACCTTATCCAACCAAGGTGCCAAACAACGCCTCGGCCTACATGTTGGTTGACAGTCTGCTGTTATTTTGTGGAGAATTTTAAAGAGATGTATATTTGAGTATCCCACTAAGGGTCTTACCATATCTGTAAGTGTTATCATGTTTTTACTTGTTGGCTGATACATTGGTCAAATTCTTGAAGAGGAGACAGAGCCAAAAATCAGACTGGATCAACTCAAATTGCTCGGTTCGACATTAAATAAAATGGTTAGACCTCGAGAAATCACCGTAGCCCTCCCTAATCTTTAAGCTAATACAAAACTGGTTTTCGCTCTATCCAAGGTGAGCAATCCGCAGTGACTTGGTCCAACTTTTGTACCTTCCATGATGGGTTGGTTTTGGAAGAAACTTAGGTGCTGGTTTGACAGGGAGTGAAGCACCAAAAAAAACTGGCTTTCTCCGACAAGTTGATAAATTTGCTCAAGATGCGGTCCAGGATTGATCCTAATTAGATGCACATGGATTTTAATAAGCGTCACAAAGTGTCCCCTTGCTCTTATCCCTAACTTCAACATCACTCTTGTCTCGGAATACAGACAATTAATGACACATCACAAAGTGTTCCTCAAATGCTTCTCCTCACGTAAGGATAGACAGCTGCATGTACCCTAAGCTTCATCATCATCATAGATCCTTATAACACTCATTGCGGCATTGGGCCCCAACAATGTCCCTCCTCCACCGAGTCTTGTCCTTCGCAATCTCCTGAGCCTCTCCCCATGTCAGACCCATCTCACTTAGTTCAATCTCAGCCGTCTTCCTCCTTTTCCTTCTGCCTGCAGGCATCCACCTAAGGGCAACCTTGGGTATCCTCTCTGGCGGCATTTGTAGCATGTGTCCAAACCATCTGAGCCGGCGTTTCTTAATTTCGAGGTTGATACTGGTGCATCCAGTCTTCTTGTAAAGGTCGTTGTTGGAAATTTTGTTGGGCCAGAAGATGTTGCAGATCTTTCGCAGGCAGCTATTGTGAAATGGTTAGGGTTACCATAAGCTTACCCTTACCTTATTGTTGGAAATACATGTACAGTAGGTAGTGGAATAAGTAGCAAAGGCTTCTTAAGACTTAAAGGGACACTTCATGTGGTATGTCTAAATTGGGCATGCATCTAATTAGGTGTATTTTGAGACAGAACTAAAGTGATTTGCTCTGACGAAGGGCTAACACTAGAAATGTCAGCTCATAAATCTTTCTTTGTGGTTAACTGTTTGTTCCACTGTAGTATGGAGTGTTTTCATCACTCGCATGACCAGCAGCCACATTGGATTTCTTAAACAAAAGAAAGTATTTAGAGTTCAATTCCCGGAGGATTAGTTTGGTACACCATCATGGCAGCCATTTCTTTGTTTTGGAACACCAACATGGCTGCCATCTCTATACTTTAAAATTATTTAGAGACATTAAAATTTGCACTGACAAGGCATGATTTGGGTCAGTCACATTTGTTCTACTGCATTAAAGGGCAGAGTCAAGTGTGAAGACAGACAACAGCAGCATTGTTTTCTCTTTGTTTAGCTTCCTGGGCCTTCAAGTCTGAGTTTCACAAAGGAAAGGAGGTGTTCAAGATTTGAACATCATGAAGGAGTTCCTTCATTTGATGAGACGGAGAACAAGGAGAAAGTGCCAATGGATAATGGGGACATTATTTTGAAAAATGTGGTGTGTAGAAAAACATTTCTTAATATAAATAATGAAGTCTTGCTGTTCTGGGGTATGGATGACAAAGTGAAAGTTGTTGTAAAACTCAAAATTTGACCTTGGCAAGATTTTTACATGGATTATAGACGTAAGATTTTCATTTCATAATTTGTTTTGAGGCCTGTCATTTTCCTTTTGGCATAAAGAAG
The DNA here is from genome assembly GCA_949126865.1 of Montipora capitata. Classification (NCBI taxonomy): domain Eukaryota; kingdom Metazoa; phylum Cnidaria; class Anthozoa; order Scleractinia; family Acroporidae; genus Montipora; species Montipora capitata. Next base: position 3,232,469 of record OX421451.1, read on the forward strand.
AGCTTTTTATTTTTGGTGAATTAATAATTGGTCTTTGTTCAAGAGTGCTTAATGGATTTTAAGAATAATCTTTAACTCATTTGAAGTTCATGAAGGAACAAAGAGTACTGACATTAATTATTATTACTATTATTTTGATAAGATTCACACTTCAAGCTGGTAGACATTTGGAGAGGAGAACTTGCGCGGTGGTTTTGTACACAGCAATTATTGATTTGACTTTTAAGCTTCATTCATAATTCTCCAAACCGCAGTCTGATTTAAAACTTTGTTATAAATTATGCTGTTGTTGTATGAGATCTAAGAGCTTTTAACATTGCCTCAATTCTGTTATACAACACTATATGATCAGTGATTTAAAAAAACAATATTTACTGGTTCATATAATATACAGCACTGTATATTGACGTCAACTTTCTTTTAAAATATGACTAGATGTAGTATATCTTGATGACACATTTTTAACTTCAGTTTGTTCTTTTCAAACTTAAGGGGGAAAATAATTGTAACGCCAGCCCTTCATGTTCATTTCATTTACATTGTGTTTATGAACATGTTTGTGGTTCATCAGACACTGAGGAAAGTGAATTTGAGGTAAATGAGTTTCTTTGACATAACAAAATTATTAATTATTTATTGACAAGTCAAGTTGTCTGGCCATAGACTGAGTAGCATCTGTAAGTGTCACTCTTAGTAGTGCTAGGGCTAAGTGAAAACATTAAATTTTTAGAAGCCTACAAAAAATGTATGTTTGAACTCAATGGGACCTTTCTGGTCTGGCTTTATTTAGGCTTCTTTGCAAACATCTCAAGTTGATGGTTACTGGTAATTTTATACTTTTCTGCAAGTGTAACCAATTAACTGTTTCCAGTGAATTCTGTCAGTTGTGAAATCAAATCATGATTGAGACTAATAAATTGTCATGATATTCTCCCTATTTTGCGCAGTCTACTAAGGGTGGCTTGGAGAATTTTCCTAATGGTGTCCCACAGAATGCATCAGGCAACCCCAAGAAGAGTTTGTTCAGTAATGAGGATGGAAAGAAAACATTGAAAAACATATCTGCAGTGGCATGGATGATAATAATTGGAGATACTCTCCATAACTTCAGTGATGGGCTTGCTATTGGTGCTGCATTCTCTGAAGGGGGCAACTCTGGTGTTTCTGGAGGAATCAGTACCTCGATTGCAATCTTTTGTCACGAGCTGCCTCATGAACTTGGTATTTAATTTATCGTTACTTTATTTCAAATTAACTCAGGAGG
>OX421451.1:3238732-3273732 GCA_949126865.1 Montipora capitata
AGTCTATGCCAGGTTTTGGTGCAGCGGCACATTCAAAGGGAGTAAGGGGTGACAAGGAGGAGCATCCTTTATCATTCCTGGTGTGATTACCAGTCTTCATTTTTCTGTTTAGTAACTCTTATACAGCTCAGGTTTCTGGAAAGAGGCCTGGAAACCAGTATAATCTTTCATTGGGTGCTTGGTCATCCACCCATGCCATCTCTTCATGAACCATGTGATCCTACAACACATGAACACCATGATTAAAACAGAGAGTCTCACAACTGATTGTTATGTAGTTTAGCGAAATGATGAACACAAGAATTTACTTTTTGATCAGACTGCACGTAGCAACTCAAATGTTTGCCATTAATGGTTTTGAGTTGAGCAATACGAGCAAAAAAACCCCACAATTATGTGCTGGGCATGTTACTCTACGAAAGAATCAGCTCTTATGTATAGACAACAAAAGAGCTACAACTGAATGCTCTAGCAGGCTATGGGCCTCACAGTGGGCATGATTAAAGCATATAACTCGGACATACGAGTACTCTAAAAATATCTGAGGGCTTCTTGACAAGAGGTCAGAGTCTGACCTTTTTGGTTCAGAATGTTTTCAATCTCGCCATTCAAACTAGGCCCATCTTCTCCATTACAACATGCAATTGAATGTGAGCAAAGACTAGCAAACCATCACAGGTTATGATAACAACTTGCGTACCAAGACTTGCATTGCACGATCTCTGTCCCAACCCAGGTCCTTTGTCAAGGTTGCAACTGATGTAAAACCATTCCCCTGAAAAAAAAAAACAAATTAGACTCTGAGTTTGTCTTTTCGTCAAAACTGACATACACGTCTGCAAATTTAAGCCTGACATCTGCTGTTTGTTGTAAAGTGGGTACTACAGTACATGTAGATCTCTCTTCTAAGAAGAGTAGAAAAGCGTTATTTTTTATACAAGTTTGCCATCCATGAGTTTCACAGGCTTTTAGACCAAGGATGAGACAAAAATTCTTAGAGGATCATCACTAAGTCTGTTGCTTGTGTCTCCATAACAAACATGTTTACATTGACTGGCAGGTAGCAACAATAACCTGTGCAAGCTGTAGTGCAGCAGTATGATCCATACTCAGCTCTCCTGGCACTGACTGAACAAGACGCTTGTTACCGGCAGGTATTACCTGGAAACCACTCCCCATCACGTGAAGCTTTTTAATAGCTCGTGCCAGGTCATCCCTGGAATAAAAAAAAGGTAGCGGCAAGGCAGCATTGTTAGGGCATTGGACTTGCAAGCAGATGTTACAGGTTCCAAACCTGCAATGGCCATCTACTGAATTACTAAATTGTCTCTGGTCATCATGAATGAGATCGTGCCACATTTACGAAATGGTAAACTGTTAACACCTTTTCAGTCAAGTTTCTTACTTGTGTTATTTTATTTCAATAATTTATTATCGCTACTGTCTACACCTGGTTGTACCAGCTGTAAGCTTTACAAACCATGTCGACTAAGTAAAAGTAATACACTGTACGTGTACTCTCGATAAACAATTTTTTTCGGGTGTATTGGTAACTTAGCCAAAATCAATGACGAATCCATGCGCAACTTGAAGCCCACCATTTTTTCATCATTGAAATTGGGAGGGAGGTGGTCTTCATTTTCCATTTGAAATGCCCAAGATTGTAGTTGCTTAGTGAGAGGCAGAAGGACATCTGAAGAAATGCTGCGTAGGGTTCTGATTTTTTAGTTGTCCTTAATTCTCAAGTCGCCAAGCAATGAGTTTCTCATTGTACAGTCAAAACCAGTTACATTTTCCTTGTGAACTAAAAAAGAAAAACCACAATGTCATTGCAGCACTCACTCAGTGACATCTTGTCTTGACTTGCTTGTCTTCATTACTTTCTTGTGCAGATCATTCAAAGCCATTATACCTGGTACAATGCAAAAAAATAATAATTTTGTTAGATAAAGGTACATGTACAGTAGGTGTACTTCAGGGTGATCTTAAAATAAGCACTAATATTATACAATGTAGCATCCAGCTTATTTAACCCACTGACACCTGAGCTGTCCTGAACCGCCCCCATTGAGGAGTAAAATCATCTGGCATTAGACAGAGCAAAAAGTCTCACTCCCGGCAGTCAATGGGTTAACCAAGCTCAAGTGCTCTACTGGCAGAACCAGTTCTAGATGTTTGAGGGGTCCTCTCTCGTCAGGGGGGGCATATCCAATAGTTTTCAAAATCACAAACCTCCATTTCTTGGTCTTGTTGCCATGCAGATTTCAATAATTTGGACACCAAGCTGTTAATGAATGAAAAAGTAGTACCGTAGAAACTTGTGTATGAGATGCACTCGTAGATAAGCCGCACCCCCAAATTTCAAGCAGGATTTTGAGAAAAAAAATACTCTGGCAAAAAAGTTGTGTGTTTGTTTGTGATAAACTTGCCAAAATCTAACACTGTGCATTTGCAGTGACCTTAAGAAGTTGATCAACTCTTAAAACGCTTATCCTTACTTGGGCTAGATCACAGAATACCCTTCCACTTAAATGCGTGGCCCCGCAGTGCCAGACAGAATTGCTTCATGGTCTTTTGTCATGAAATCTACTTGCGTCATGCTCTGACATGCTCGTTTCAGTGATTACCCACAGACATCTAATTTGCATACGGTTTAAGACAAATTACTGTGCATCATATCTCTTTCTTTAAACGTGGCGTCAACAACATTGCCTTGTTCTAGCTTTCATTTTGTGGTTTGATTAACTACATGTACACTTTTCCGAAATAGTAGTAGCTTCCTGATTATCCTAAGCACTCATTTCAATGATTAGGCCTAAGCACTCTTGTAAAATTTTAGCACTACACACCACACTTTTCTTGAGATTGTGTGAAGAAAATAGCACTTGTTTACTGATTACAGTTTTTCACTGTGGGACTGTGGACCATAGTCTGAAGTGTCACCCATCTCCTCACCCAAACTCGCCAAAGGGGCGGTCTCCCTTGCCTACCTTGCCCCTTTGGTGGGTTTGGGCTTACACTTCAGAATATTCATACTCATTCACTACGGGACTTTAGACCGCAGTGGCAGTCCTTTTCTGCTGCTTGCAGTTAAGTCTTATAATATTCATATTCATCACTTATGGCACCACAGTGACAAGGTTAAATGCAGCTGTAGTAAGCTTCTAGGCGGACAGATATTCTGTAATAATAATTGCTCCTTTTATTTCCCTAATTCTTGGGACTGACAACACTTGTCTTCATTGTTAAAGCCCAAAGTTGAAATAAAAACGATAACATTTAAATGAAAGTAAAGCCCAAGGAACGATACAATATTTTTGTTTACACGTACCGGTAGTAACCACACAGAATATTCATTAAGTGATTTACAGAAGGAAGTCTGGACCGAGTCACATTGTTCACTGCAATGAGCATGGACATCAGCTGTGCGTGCATGTCATGTTTATAAAGATGTATGGAAGCCATCGATCGGAGAAAGATGTGTCGCTAAATGAGAGTTTAACAATCCCATGGACAAACACACCATTAGCCTCGTGAGTTCTCCCAAATGGCATGGTTTTTTTCTCGCATGCAAGGGAGAGATCAGTGATCGGTTGACGAATATGTTTTATCTTGATTTACTGAAGGTTACCATTATTTGTGACCCCACACCAGCCAGTTTACTCCCTCTGAAAGAAATGGTCTCATATATAAACTGCGCCCATGATTTTGAGCCCAATATTTTGGCAAAAAGATGCCGCTTATTCATGAGTTTTTATGGTAATTTAACACAAAGTTTAGTGAACCTTCATGGACAGCCAAAAATTAATGGCTTTTTCTAAGAGGATAAAATTTATCATGGTTACTTTTTTATGTAGCAACAACAACTGTAACTAAAGTTACATACCTCGTAGTAAAAATCTCCAACACCAAGAAGCTCTGCCCAAAATCCTTTGCTGGCTGAGAATTTAATACAGAGAGCGATAATATTGATCAATACTATGAAAAGCTTAGTTACAGGTAGCCAAATGAGGTTTTACCAATGTACACGGTCCTGCAGCAACTTTGAAACTTGACTGTACTTTTAACTTGGTAAAAAGTGTTCTGCTGTGATAATGCCAAGGTAAAGTTGGGGAGTAAAAAAATAAAATAGGTCAACACTTTCAGAGGGTACAACATTTTACTCATACAGTGTAGCTCCAAGGAAGAATGTAAAAATTCTCATGCTGTCCATAATCTAATTTAAGGTTCACATCAAACAGATTCAATCAGAAGATAACATAAAATGACATACTGCGCACCGGTGGCTCAGTTGGTTGATCATCGGGCTGTCATGCGGGAGGTCGTGAGTTTGACTCCGGCTGGACCAACACTCAGGGTCTTAAAATAACTGAGGAGAATGTGCTGCCTTTGCAATTACATGTACATCTGCAAACGGTTAGACTTTCAAGTCTTCTCGGATAAGGACTGTAAACTGGAGGTCGCGTCTCATAACCCTTGTTGGAAATTAAATAGTATGGGACGTTAAAGAACTCACTGTTCGATAAGAGTAGGGGACGTAGTCCCCGGTGTTGTGGTCTAACCTAAGCTGGACAGGGGCATCTTTCACTTCCATAAAAATTAATTGTAAACTGCATAACAAGCAGTCTGGCTAAAGTCCCCCACAAAAGTATTGTAAAATTAGTCCTGAAAAGCCCCGTGTGGGAGAGACTAATAGCAAATCATTGTACTGTACGAGGAGAAAAAAAAGGAAGGTCATGTTACATACATGCCAAAGGGTCAACACCAATACGTGCACACATCTGCTGAAAATGACCCCTAAACTCTGGATTTTTCCTGATTTCCTGTTTATACTTCCCAGCAAAGTCTTCCAGTGATGTTTTAAATGATTCCAGCTGTTTACCCATCTAGAACAGCAAAACATTTACTGTTTCAAGTTTGATACCATAGTTGAATTTCAAAGTTTGTTTTGCTCCATTTTAAGCAACTGTTACTCTGTACATCACACCCCAGTAGTTCAAAGACTAGATAACTTCATTCAGTGGATACATGTAAGTCACCACCAGAGTAGACAATATACATGTACAGTACTTCACATTAAATTTTGACCAAGCTTTGCATACATGACTTTACTTAGATGTGCTAAGAGTGTGAAAGTGAGCAAGTAAATACTGAATCTTCACCCTGCGAGCAGAGCCGCCTTTTTCTCTTTTTCTTTACTGAGGAGGAGAAAAGTAGGCTCTGCCCGAATTGCGTCAACTCTTTGAAGCCGCCGCAGCCCGAACTTCTGGACTAGTCAATCTTGTTTTCTCTTGTCAAACCGGTTTTTCCAGTGCGAGCGTCCGTTTAGTGACAAAACCGATGGTTATAATTGAGCCCGCTGTACCATGAAAAACCAAGATGGCGGCGAGATCTGGCATATTAGGCTTGGGTTCGAGACTGTATCCTGGCAACATGCAGCGCATATTCAATAAAGATCTTACTCGATTCATGCAGAGCCTTTCTCGACAACGCCAAAATCGAGCAAGCAAAAGAAAGGTTCTGCTAGCAGGGTGCTGAATTTTCTGCATAGAATAAAACTGTTGGCAGTCTCACTTATCCAATGGACAAGTATTATTAAGTTAAGTACGATCGTCCGGGTGAGTGTAGTCCTGAGAAGGACTGTTTGAGATGACATTGACTTAATGATATGACTCCTGGGTTCAAACCATCTACAATTGGACAAGTATTATTTGAACAAATCGGTCAAGCTGTATCCAACTCTGTCTCTTCCTTTCTTGCCAATTTGGGAGGAAATGCCTTGTAGTTCAACTGTCAGCTGTCTCCACAGGAGATTCACCTGCCACTCACCCTTGAGCAAGATTTCAAGAAAAAGGCTGACACCAACACTAAACAACAGTACATGTAGCTGCAGTAGTAGTTGCTTGATATTAAATAGGGAACAAAAGACCCTTTGTATCGACATCCAATGAGGCTCTGGTTGGCACATCAACGACAATACAATGGGTGACATCAACGAGATCTTCCCTGTAATAACAAGGCATTTAACATTGGCTTTGTACATTACAACTCCAGTATGTTTAAGCAGTTCTATGGGAATTCATCTTTGAAGTGGAATATTCTAATGGTAATTGCAATTTCGCCCGGTTGGTCGGTATACTTGCAATTGGAAAATCTCGGGAAGGTGCAAAATACAGGTTACAGGTAACAAGTCACAGGTCATTGTTACAACCCTAACCGTTTACCAATGTTAACGTTAGGTCTAATGTTAGCTTAAATGAATTTTAAGGATTCTTTCTGTATTGGTAAAACAATGACCTGTGACCTGTGTTTTCTACCTGCCGGAAAATCGCGTACCAAATTTACAAATGATACAAATGTAAGGAACAAAGGTCACCCATCCTGAATTTTCCATCAAATGATAAGCACCCATATCTTCGAATAAATGTTATAACCTTGGCATAAACTGTAATACCTGAGAGAGCTGGATATCTGCTATTTCGGTTCCCTTTGTCGCATACTTTTCCTGAGGAAAAACAACCGAATGTTTGCACTTTCTTGATTAAAGTAATGCTTATATACAACGTAAAGCATTTGCTTACCTTGGCAAGACGTTGTCTGTTAATGGCACCGACTCCTCCGGGACCTCTACGCATGATGAAAGTAGAATTTCCTTCCCATCCACTATTGAATGAATAAAAATTCTAAATTCTACACAATTCTACCATTCAGATTGAAACATCCGCCATTTTCAGCAGTAACAGGATCACAACTAAAGATATGTCATGTACGGATACTATCCCACAATACACAAGGAGTAAAATAACACGTGCGCAGAACGTTCGACGAGTCAAAATGGCGGACGAAGGAACGTCGATTAACATCAAGAAATTGAAGGTAGTTTTATCTCTTTTTTGTGGTTGTAAGGCAGTAATTATTCATTTCATTTCCTGGGCGATTGCAGAATACCCGTCCACAAAGTTGAAGAAATGTTATTCTCATCGCTATATCTAGCGAAGCTTAGTTTGTTCTTAGCTTGTGAAATGCACTCTTGTTTTGCTGATCACCAGCAACTGTGACATCTGTTTTTCAATAAGAAGTTAAGCTTCTACAGTATGTGGTCTTTTAGGAGTTAATTTAATGTGGTGTTAATGAATCTGCATTCTATCATAATTTACATTGTGGCTTATGTAGATTATTCTGGTCACTCAACTTATGCGAAGGCTTTCACCCATAAAATGTTACGGTATTTAAAGGTAGCTGACTTGAAGAAAGAGCTTGCAGACCGCGGTCTCTCAACCAAGGGCAACAAGAGTGAATTGCAAGGAAGACTAGATAAATGTTTATCGGGACAAGGTGAGCTGGGTTGCTTCTCACTGTTTTATGGAAATAAATTATTTGTGTCACAAAAAATGAACGATAAATTCATTGGGTGGGTTACAGAGTAGATTTCTTTCTATTCTGTTTTACAGTAGCTTGAGACACCTTATAAATTATATTTGCGTTTGATTGAAGGAGAACAGGTCCTAATTTTGTTCAGATTGGGTGATTTTGTGGTCTTGCCAAAAGGAATCAAGATTTTCTCTGTAATGGACACCTAATTATATTTGCTTTCAATAGCTGCCCCAAGGATTATTTTGTTATTTACAGGGGCACCCTTACATGGATTCTCGCATGCTTATTGATCTTGATCTGATGACAGTCTCTTTTTGTCACATGCTTAGTTTTCCAGCTTTGAACCCTACGGAAACACTGGCGAAGTGACTGTCAAACGCACTTCAATAATCCAAGATTACTACTAGTATTTATCTTCAAGCTTTCACCTCTATACATTGTAATCATAACTCACAAAAAAGCCAGATCACTACTCTAGGGAATGCAATGTACATCCCCTACTTTCTTTAATAAATACTTGAGTTCTTTAACATCTCACTAGAGTGCTGTAAGATATGCCTACACTTTATCTTCCATTTAGAAGAAAACCATGTGAGGCAGACTGTATATTCTTGGGGGGTGGGGGAGGTGGGATCACTAATTAGGAAGATTGTGAATCAAATCAAAACACATGAAAGTAGATGAAGAACCAAAAGTGCGACTCGAGCCTGGGAATCAAACCCTAGCCACACCAGTGGAAGATGGGTCCTCCCATCTCTTCACCAACCCTGCACCTTAAATTGTGAGGTAAAAAACTAAACAGAGCTAGCAAGAGAGAAGTGGAATGTCTGCCTTTAGAACCTTGAGTTTTCAAGCCTGATCCCTTTGTACTGTACGTGTATAAACAGCGTGTCACCTTTTTTGTGTTCGCAAATCAGAATTGAACACTCTTTTCTGCATGGCTGACTTTCATGTGGAAATGAAGGCGATGATGTAGATGAAATTCTCTTTTTGTTGTAGCTGGAGACCAGTTGTGAAAACATACACATGAAAACATTGACTTTTGTTATTCATACATGTAAATTAGGCATAGTTCTGAGCAAAGATGAAAGTGAAGACATAGTTGATGACCACGATGTTGAAGATGAGCTTGACAATGATGCAGACGACTTGGATGATGTTGATGACAGCGAGGAACTCTCAGAACATCTAGGCACTGAGGATTTGGATGAACCAGTGAAAGATAAGGAAAATGTCAAAGTGAGTTTTGCATTCACTCCTATTGTGCTTTATGCATGTCATCTAACATGTTTTTGGCAGGTTGTTTCATTAATATGATTGCTTGTTCTGTTATTGCATAATGTCTTTTCTTTTTTTCCAGGATACTCCAGTGACAGAAGATCAAGAAAAATCTTCCAGCATTGCGTATGTCTTTATATGTTGATCGTTATATGGTAACATAAACTGTGATTTATCGGGAATAATTGTCACTGATCGGTTGTTATGGACAAGTGTAACAAGGAGTAGGGGACTCAATAGAGTTCTAAACTGGTGACGTCATAAAAATTAAGTTTTTGAAATTATGGGATTTGTTAGGGTATTTTGGAAGGACAACTTCTGTAAGGCCTAGTTACCAAAAACTAGCATTATGGGGTAAAGTCTCTTGGTCATACTAGTCCTGTTTTTCTCTGATGACTCCGTACAAATCCTTCTAAATTTGACTCGGTTCATAATGTTATGAATTAAGAAGGATTTGTATGGAGTCCTCAGAGCATAACTGGGTTAATAATAAAATCTCAAAAACGTTTTGTCCCGAAATGCTAATTTTTGGTGAGTACGCCTTTTGGATGTTGTTCTTTCATTATACCCTGTAAAATCCCATAATTTCACAAATTTAAGTTTATATGTCACACTTAGAGCTTAATTAAAACATGCTGGAGGGTTGTTTCAAAAGAGAGTCTTGGGTCAATAACAACAAGTGAACTTGAACATAAAAATGAGTTAACACTAACTTTTTGTTGTCCAAGTGTTTGTCATCCACATGTAAAAAGTGAAATGATATAATTATATATATATTGTCACTGGATTTTACTCTGGTCATTGTAGTTACTGGTTAGAAGAAATGTGATGTTGTTGCTTTAATGTTGAGTTGAAGTCATAATATTATTGGCCATGAAGGTATTTAGACACCAGTCTTATTTGATCAAGGCAAAATTTAATGTTAGTGATAAATTTCAGAAAACATTAAATTATGCTGAAGGGACTTTCTATTCACCCCTTATCGCACTCTGCTGCGGGTTAAAACTGGAACAACTTACTGTGATTTTCATAATCTTGCGGAACTCATCTTCAAGCCCCAACGGCCAAACTGCGTTTTGGCTTCCATCATTCAAACTTCCAATGCCAACTACAGATGATGAAATCAGTTGATGCGTGACATCAATCAGCATCTTTGATTCCCATGGTACATTTGACTGAAGACTTTCTAAAAACATATCATAATGGTGTTCGAACTGTGAACTAAACAAAAACTCCAGTTCATTTTCCAGAGGTGGAGTCGATCTTCCCGGCTATGTTTGGAAATTTGATTGATGGAAGCCAAAATGCAGTTTGGCCATCAGCGCTTGAAGGTAAGATGCTGCAGAATTATGAAAATGGCAATAAGCGAGGATGACTAGGACTGCTATGAGAAAGTTGTCCAAGAAGATAATTTTACGATCACTCCCAAGTCGTTTGGCTTGGTAAAGTAATGTGTATGATGCACATTGCATGAATAAATTGATATGAGTGTTGTGGATGTTTGGAGAGAACATTGAAAATCTGTCTGCAGGTGCTCATGTCCTCCACTTAACCTCAAATTTGGTCATGTCACATTTCAAAAATGTTAAGTGCTTGTTCAGAGCTTGCAAAGCCTTTGTTTCTGTTCATTAGACCTTTTGTTTTGTGCAGGCATTCTCTTGTCATAGTTGTCTTTGCTTAAGCTCCTTTGTATTGTTCTTGACTGCAGTTGCCATACTGGTTCATCTTGAGGTGAGAGCTCTTAGACAAGGTTTGTTCTATCATGGCTGTGTTAATTTTTCTTATCTTTTCAGGAAAAAGACACCTATAACATCCCCAGGAAAGAAGCCTGATCAAGTAACCTTGACTGATGAACAGGTACATGTAATTGGGAAAAAACATTTATAAATGTGTTATGTTACATCTATGAATGGCACTATCAGGATTTAAAGGGTTTGGTGGCTTAAACAGTGCATTTTTTTGTTTCAATAGAAAAAAGCCAAAAGGTTGTCAAGATTTGGTTCATCCCCTCCAAGTACAGAAGCTGAAAAGAAGCAAGCCAGGGCCCAAAGGTGAGTGAGGCAGGACAGGCAAAGCTTTTGTCAAATCTCCCTGAAGCTATTGGTTTTGGTGCCCTTGTCAATTTCAATTTGGTCTCTGCTTAATCTTCCTGTTGCTTGCTGTGTACTCAAAATCTGGCTTTTTCATGTGGTTTAGGTGATTTTACTTAATCCTTCGTTGTGTCAATAATCTATTTTGAAACCAAAAAAAAAATGAAGTAAGCTGTCCTTAAGTCTTTACCCAATACTGTTTGACTGGTGCCAAGAAAGTAAATCACCATTCACATGATTTCTTTCAGATTTGGTTTGACAAGTGGTTCTAGTAATGGGGCTCTGAAAAGTGCTCCAATTCCTGCAGCAAAGGTAAGTCTCCGAGTTATGCGTTATGTTTGTTGGCATAGCATTATTTGTTACCAAAACTAATGCTTGATACTTAATTTTTAACCGCAGGGTGTAGACATCAATAAGCTTAAGAAAAGAGCTGAACGATTTGGAGCAGTTTCCCCCATGATGTCCAAGGTACAGATTTATAAGTACCTAATTTATGTGTAGCACTCTCAAGAGCAATACCTGGGATCAAATTCACACATTAAAAAGTATTGATTGGCGAGAGATTTGTTGGGCTGTTTAGTGAACTGACATTCGCGAATTGTTGCAATGTAAATGTGCAGAAAAATGAAGCTACATGTACATGTACTGTACAACATGAAGATATCACAAAGTTGTTTTTCCCTTCTGATCCCATTTTTTCCAAGCAACTTGCAGCCATTCCTTACACAAATTACTAATGAATGGTTGCAAGTTGGAGCAGTACTGTACATTTCAAATGCAGGTCTTGTCATTGCAATGTACTGCTCCAAATTTGTGTGTCATTGCAAGAGTTGATTGCAGAAATACAGTTCTGTACTTTTATGCAGCCCTTAATTTAACTCCTGGGTAATTTGTGTTTAGTCAGAAATGTATTTTTTTCAATCCACAGCTTGAAGAAAAGGATAAAATTTTAAAGAGGAAAGAGAGGTTTGGCATTGCCACTTCACCATCTTCTGGAGATAGCACTGATGTAAGTTTTATTACTATAAAATATAAGTTTATTAACAACTGCATCAAGCTTATGTGAGGAAAGATACAAGTGACTCTAAGGATTCTAAGAGGAGAGGGATGTTTGTGAAATGAAGATTTTCTTCAATGAAATGATATATGAAATGGATCATATTATATGAACTGAATATTATATGAACGCAGTTATGAATGCAATTTTTGCAATATGATCCATTTCATATATCATTTCATCGTTGATTAATTCCTCACGGGAACATTAGAACCCACAAATGACCAGCTCCCAACGTCAGTAGCCTCATAGCTCAGTTGGTTAGAGCATCGCACTGGTATCGCGAGGTCACGGGGTCAAACCTCGTTGAAGTCCTGAAATTTTCAGGCTTCTTTACACAATTGCAAAAATGGCGTTCAAAACTGTGAGGATCATAGCTTCACTTGATTTCATATCCGCAGTTCATATATGATCCATTTCATATATCATTTCATCGTTGATTCATTCCTCACGGGAACATTAGAACCCAGAAATGACCAGCTCCCAACGTCATAATTATTATTCATTGTGACAGCCAATCCCTCGGGACTCAATGTGGCCGCCGTGTGATGAAGGCCCATAGACTTCATGACCTTTGATAGATGGGAGAAAATACAAACCAGAAAAACTGCTAATTTTATTTCAAGCACGTTTGAGGTGGAGTTTGATAGAGGAAAAAAAAAAAGGAAAGGAAAGGAACTTTATTTAAGTGTCGAGTCGTTCTAGCGCCGAAGCACTAATTGGGGACACTGTAAATTGAAATTAACAATTAACACAAGAGGAGGGAGGAGACGTTTGTTCTGGGTCGCCATAACACTTTTCCAAACAACCAGAAGTTGGTATCAATCCTTCAAAAAGACCTAGCTCGTGAAGTTGGAAGTGATGCAGCCAAAAACAAATCCGTACTTCCAGCACGTGAATGAACAATACCAGATCAGTCCACATGAAGTGTTACAGTCTATTATATATTAATTTGGTTGCCAAGAATAAGGGGGGAAGGGGCTTGATACACAATTAAATACAAAAAAAATTGTATTACTGTTGGGGGAATTTGTCAGTCCATTTGTTTTTCAAGCTTTGTTTTTTCACGTTTCCACAGGCTAAAAAGAAAAAGAGAGCTGAGAGGTTTGGGCTTTGAGGCAGTGAACTTGATAGAAAGTTATTATCTTATCTTACGTAGATATGAAGCCACTGTTTGAAACGTCTCCACGGATATGTAGGGTAATTATGCGGGGTCCTGTAGTATGTACAACCAGGAACTAGTCCGCAAGAACTTCGTAAAGGCTGCAGATATTCGAAAACTATTAAGGGTCAGAGATGAGTGCTTAAGAAGCGGTTTGAAAATTGCAATATCGTACATGGAAATCCTGGCCGCCATCAAGTTAATCGTCGTGAACATGCGGGAGCGGTCCTGTATTTTATCATGAATCGTTGTGGCTTGGCTTTTAATATGACGAGCGTCTTCCCACATGGCTGGTTGGTTTTAGGAGTTCTTTTTATGGCGTAAGTAAGGATACTAATCTACCTTTAATCATGTTAATATTATTTCATCGTTAGAAGTGTTGGATCATCTGTCCAGGAAATGAAGTTTGAAAATTTTGTTTCTTGTGTACCAAGCGGAGCCTTTGATCGTAATTAAGTTCCGCCGGGCCCTTTAGCGGAGAAACTCTGTTCAGTCCCAAGGAAATGTCGTTACATTTAACGTACCCTTGATGATTCAAACGATTTTGTAATTTAGAATCATTTTAGTTAGTGTTCGACCAACGTTTTTTCAGCATCTGCGCCACTTGTATCATTTTTAACCCCCCTTCTCTCTTCGGTAATTTTCTGAATACAGGGAGTGTTAAGAGTTCCATTTCAATATTGGCCCAGGGTCAAGTTGGGATACAATTTGGTGTTGAATGTTGCAAAACATCACAGTGAGAGCTCAAAACTCAAGGGAAAGTGGATGCATCAGCAGTTACGCGTGGACAAATTATCCGTCTCCCAGTATTAGAACATTTTAAATGTCGTTTAGTTCGCCACTGAAATGTGAATAATTTTTTTATACCTTCAGGACTTTTAAATAATGAGTATGTTCTTTTCATCTCAATCTTGTCGTCTCTTATTTCAATTATCCGTGCGTCGAAAGATGCAAACATTAACTTCAACATTTCCCTTAAAGACATCTTAAATTACTTTGGTGTGTGCAGCGAGGTTCCGAATCTTTTCGTGTTAAACAAGTACAGTCGATATCCGATTTCGACCGAGTTACTTGTAGCAAATTTCCTTATTAATAATATGGGTGACAAATTACTCCTTAATTTTGGCGCGAAATTTCAGCGTTAATTTATAATTTCACATGTGAAATTACATTGTTGCCATGGCAACTTTTCATATGGTGCTAAAACGGCGTCCACGTTTGAAAATTAAGGAGTAATTTGTCACCCATGTTATTAATAGCTAATCAAATGGTATACCCGTGAAATTAGGGAATAATTTCACTTGCGTTTTGTCCAAAATCAAATAATTTCCCTCGCCTAAAGGCTCGGGAAATTATTCGAATTTGGACAAAACGCGCGTGAAATTATTCCCTAATTTCACGCGTCACCATTTGATTACCCATACTAATTTATTGAAAGTTACTGTTGATTTCTTTCGTCGTTATATTCTGATGATACTCTGTGCAATAAAACTTCTTTAACTTGAAAGTCAGTGTGTCAACGCTTTTGTCATTTACTTTTCCAGTTACCAAGCTGTGTTTTGTGTGCTACCCTCCAGAAGTGCAGGGATGGTGCAGTGGTGAGAGCACTCGCCTCCCACCAATGTGGCACGAGTTCAATTCCCCAGATTCGGCGTCATATGTAGGTTGACTTCGTTGGTTCTCTACTCTGCACCGAGAGGTTTTCTCCGGGTACTTCGGTTTCCCCTCTCCTCAAAAACCAACAATTGGCTTGTTTTGTCTTAATTGTTAATTTCAGTTCATAGTGTCCCCAATTAGCGCTCCAGCGCTAGAACGACTACACACTTAAATAAAGTTCCTTTCCTTTCCTTTTCCAGGCTGGGTATACATGTAGTCCTCATCAAACTTCTCTTTATGAGGAAAACTGTCCGGCCAATGTCGGACAAATTTTGTCACGGTGAACATCTCGACTGCACAGTCAGTATTGCGAACAACATTTTCGGAGTTTCCGTTTTACTGGTACACGCGTGGACATTAGCGACCTTAAGCAAGAACGACGACGGCTTCGAGAACGTTGTCAAAATATTTCCCGTTATTGAAATAATTTTGCGATTACTCCAAGTCGATAGGCATGGAAAGTGTATGTCCATATTCCAGAAATAAAATTGATGAGAACGGTGTGGGTATTTTAGAGAGAAAATTGAAAAATCATCGTCAGGTGCTTATGTCCTCCACACAACCTCAAATTTGGGGAAGACCGTCAGGAAGACCTTAGACAATCCCTTAGACAGCAATGACCAGAACCAGGTTGCTGACCAGCGGTTTTCGTTAAAACAACGTAAGCACTTCATGTATTCCTTATAATACACTATAATAGGGGATACATGAATTACCTAGGTAAAATAATGGTTTGCTGGGGGTGTCTCAGTCTCGCGGGCTCAGAAAACCTGGTTGTGGTAATTGTTATTTAAGGCTTTTCCAAATTTGGTCATTTCACGTTGCCATGCTTAGTAGCCAAGCCTTGCAAAAGAAACTAGACCCGAGGAAGTTGAATTTTCAACTGAATCAGCTAAAATTTCGCCTAGATTGAGAAATGATTATGGTGTTAAAGGTTTGCCTTACGTTTTTACTATTTGCTACATTTTATACAAAGTAGTTAAATATATAAGTTTTTTTGATGTTTTGGCTGTGCAACTCGACAGTGTAGTGGTGAGTGACGTACGCTGCTAATCCAATAGCCTGGACTGGTTTTTTTTTTTTTTTTCATTGTTTCTCTTCACTTCTCTTTTGGGTTCGATACGTTATTTGGTCATCGTTTCTTTATTAAAAAAAAACTCGTAGGAGAAAAAAGTTTTCTGAGTGCAGTTGAAATGGCATAGAGCGTTTTGCCAAGTCGCTTTCAGGACAAAAACTTCAAGGAAATGCACCAAAATGTGAAGAGCCAACCTCGTTCCCAGGGTATCCATTATCGTTGGTGAAGAGCATGCGCGGGGCATGCAGAGCCACTGTTTTTGCTCAATGGGCCATTTCCGAGTTCATGTCTGCCTCCTCTTCAAATCGAGTCTTAGTGCGAAGAATCAGTTTTCATTTCTGTGTAAAGGGGAACTAATTAACATCACAAAAACTTCGCACTTAAACTCGCTTTGAAGAGGAGGCAGACATGAACTTGTTTTGTGGCGTTCCCGTCGTCCTTGCTTAAGCTCCCTTTTATGGCTTGAAGGACGGCTGACGGCATTGAGAATATCTCGATTTTGGCGAACATCCTACGCAGATTTCACACTGGGAACAGCGTTGAGCGACGCAAACTTGTTTCCAGGTCCTCTCCAACGGCTTCGAAGAAGAATACAACCTTGTTACCCGCTCCCAACTCTTTTCACATCTAAAGACACCTTTATGTTCATCCCTGCTAGCTCAGCTACGAGGTACCGAAACACGTAAGGGAAAGCCAACAGCTGAATGTTTTCACCACTATCACAAGTTTTACATGTCCATTTACGCTCCATGTGCGCAGCCGCAGCTGCTACCTCCACTGCCGGTTTGTCCAGAAGACTGGACAATATGCTTCCACACTTGGTACATACTTGACCCTGTGGGTGAAAGACCAAAGCCGTTGTATGAACGCGTAAGGTGTGAAAGGGAGTGGTTATTTTTCAGTCCTAGTGTTTCGTACCATGTAAAACCAGAGTTGGAGAAACTCTTGGTGGTCTACCGCTAGTCCACAAAGAGAACTAACAAAATCTATTTTTGGGTAGTCCATAGTCAAAAAAGTAAAGCGATTGATTGAAATGAAAGATGGCACACTGGCGAAACTAGTATAAACCGCCATCTCTTACCACTGTTCTATCGGAGCAGTTCATGAGACGATCTTGTAACAGGAAAGATGTTCCGTGTGACAACAATGCGTCTCGCTCCATTTCACCAAAGCGAACACCACCTTGCCGTTTGCGACCCTAAAGGGAGAATACGATTAGCGGCAAAAAAGAAGGGAATAAAGTGACTTTATTCAGGGGGACTTCAGTCTGCGGGCTAGATAAGAATGGTATAGTTTTTGTTGCAGGAAGTCTCCCCTTCCCATAAGACCTTCTTAGGGCCGATTTACACGATACGATTTTGTCGCCTGCGACAAGCTCACGACAGGCCTACGACATGACTTACCATTGTCGCAGCGTTTTAAAACATGTTTTAAAATGCTACGACATTTTTTCTGACGTACACAACAATCGTAAATCATGTCGTGGGCCTGTCGTGGGCCTGTCGTAAGCCGTTGTCGCATGCGACAAAGTCGTACCGTGTAAATCGGCCCTTATAAGAGCTCACTCACAACAGAGAGAGGTGTTAAAGGGTTAGTATTATGGGAATTATCCCTTTTATTTCGACCATAAAATTACTTTATCGATTTTCAGTGACCGTTTCATTCTTCTGGATTACCGCAGTGGGATAAAATCGATAAAATTTTAAAAGAAAAATGAGCCACACAGTCATAAAATGTCGGCCCGACGTTTTCAAGTTGGCATTCATTTTAATCTTGGCTACGCGTAACTAAAAACACTTAAGAATGGTTTCTGTGCGCTAAAATAGCCGTTTTGAAGAAACTTTGGCCATTAATTTTCGTTTGCCATCAGTAAACAGGTCTCCTTTGCTTTCCACATTTTTACTAACAATCCATGACACTGCCCCTTAAAATTGACAGGAAACGAAAAAAATTACCATTAACAGACAGTCGGAGTTATCACATAGACTGCGAAAACAACTGTTTACAGCTAAAATCGATAGAACAGACACATTATAGGACGTCATCATTTACTGGTGGAAGGCCGGACATAGGGAGAGTTACCTTCACTGGTTGATGAGTTAGGATGTCAATAGGGCCTGTTGATCGCACCTGAAACATGTTTAATCATAAAACACCCTTTATCTTGCTAAAAAATGTTGCCATAGGAATGCTTCGGCAATCTCTGATGAATAGGCCTTATTCACGATAGCCGCCATGTTGGTTTTCAAATTGTCATGCAAATTAGCCATGTGTTATGCTGGGGGGCAAACATTGGAAAAACGGCAAATTGCGGAAAATCGGCTAGTCGAAATATTGAAATAACATCGCTAAAAGTCCATTTTAGTATTTAGAATTAAGTACCTTTTATAATAATTTTATATCTTTGGATTGCCTTTGACAATTTGACTTTCTACTTCGTTAGCTGCTCATTTTTCAAAAAAAAAACGTCGAAGTAACTTGTGTAATCATTCTATTTTATGACTTACGTGATAAACATTCAATGAACGTGAAAACAAATCATCTGTGTGGCTAAGATGTTCGTTATAACCTCTCGAACCTGTGTTGTTTGCCCCCTCAGAAGTGTGTAGCTAATTTGCATGATAATAGCAAATCCAACATGGCGGCCATCGTGAATAAGGTCTACCATACGGTTACCATACTACAATGAGGTAACCTTGCCTCGGGACACCAGTGTCAGACATGTTGTTTTATCAAGTTGATTGCTGAACGAGAAGAATCAGCGAGTACCAACCAGTAAGACACTAGCTGTGATCACGTGAGACAACTCTCAGCACCAATCAGATGACACGCATAACATGATGTCATCATCCACTGGCCATTGAAATCTCAAAACGTCGTAAAAACCTCATTAGTTCCACACCGTCTGTCACAGGATTAGGTCACCTGTTATTTTGATCGCCACGTTTCGACTGCATCATTCTAGTCTTCAGGAAAGTTGAGCGAAAATGAAGGCGCGCGAGAAAAACGCGTGGCAAAATCTTGTGCACCGTTTTGTTTGTGCGTCACGCTCGACGGCCAGAATGAGCAAAAGCTAGACTTCAGAGAGGTTTTTATTAGCCTTCTCAAACTCATTAATAATTCATAAGTTAAGAAGCCAATTGCATCGTCCCATTTTGGTCACGCGAACGAGTTTAAAACCCAATGAAACACTACTTCTTGATTCACTAAATGAATTTCAAACATCAATTAACGGGAACGAGTGCTTGCTCACAGCTCTCACATGCTTCTGAGCAACCATGAGCTGTACAAAAACTATTTGACTTGAAAAAAAGAGATTGAAATTATAATTTCTTTTGTTGGAGAAGTTAGTTCAAAAACTCGTGCGTCGTGCTTCACTGGATTTCCAAACGCACGAAAACATTTAAATGTTTTCTTATGTTTGGAATCCAAAGAAGCACTCGCACTCGTTTTTTTGAAATATTACTTCGAATACAACTGCAATTGGTGATGATTTTATCAGCCTCTCTGTCTAGAATTAGGAGGTGAATGTGTATTCAAATAACGCAGTGCCAGGTATGATGGATATTACCTGGAACTTGTCAGCCACCATGTGTCTCAGTCGCTGATAATAAACAACTCCAAAGAAAATGTCTGCCTCAAACTCGCGGCCATCTGTTCCACTGTACATTCGTTCAGTACCATAGTAGTTGTAACCAGCTACAACAAGAAAATTATGGTGGCTATTAACGATCTCCTAATAAATTGGGTAGGGTCGTACCTCTTGTTGAACACTATATTTCATTGGCTGTATAGTTTCGTACTTCCTATTGTTTTCTGTGCTGCATCCATTGTTGTTCTTTTGGCCAATCCTGAAGCCCGTTCAATGAGGTACGTACAACACTACCCAACAAATTGCTCAGTTCAATATTTCCCACGACCTGGCAAGTTAGTACCCACATCACGCCTGGGGACACATTCTGTCTTTATTGCTAAATTGTAGGAGCAACGACCAACGTAACAAAAACGAAGGACCGAATCCTGCTGAAGGATCCGATCAGCGTGTAACTATTTTAACAAACGAGAAGTGAAAGGCTGATCAAACAGTGAAGAAATATTTGTTGTATTTCGGGGCTCGAAATTAACGAAAAAATCCAGTCGCATTTTGCGATAAGATACGAAAATTTAGACGCAATTTCGCAAATTTTAGTCGCAAATCGCCGCGCTGCATTGTGTTGTCAGCGGTTTAGCAAAAAAAATTAGCCCGCAATACTTGTGTGAAAAGAAACCGCTGACAATGGCGTATGATCGAAGGAATGGATCTGTGCACATAACATCGCAGCTAAATTACTCTACAATTACGCTATCTTCAGAGAAAATTCACAGCGAGAAACAAAATAATTTTGTCCTTTATTTATTTATTTTAGAAAAAGTAGCAGCAAAGTGGCAACTGCTAACCCTTTTGTTTCGAAAGAGCGAAGGTGCCAACAAGTCGCAAATTTGCGATTTGCGACTTCTCCAGATATTTCAGTCGCAAAGGAAAAAATTTAGTCGCAAATGCGACTGTCTTGGTCGCAATGTCGAGCCCTGTTAATAATAAATAAATAAAATAAATATTTACCAATATTTCGAAAGGCACTGCCTATCGTCATCAGTGCGTTATAAGTAGTGCATTACTTGTAACAACAAAATTTGTTGTCGAACGAAAAAGACCCAAAGGAAAGAAGAGAATAGGAAAGTTGGATTCAGTAATAAAATGAAACCTGAAATCTAATGAGACGAAACCTGCCAAAAAGAATAACACCCCGAAGGACAAAGAGTGTTTGCAGTTGAAATATTAAGCAGAGAAGTTAAAAAGAAACCAGCATACATTGTTTTAAGAGGTTTCCAAAGTAGTCCACAGCGGGGTCATCTTCGGAGTATGTAAAAGGCGTAGCATCATAAACCACTCCATTAAGACTGGCTGACTTCCCAGCCATAGATTCTATCATCATACCTGCAAAAAGTAAAAATTACAAAAAAACATTAACCTTGCGCCTTCCAAACCTTTAAAACAAATAAAACGCAGCACTTTGCAATCTCTAATTTCGTTGGATGGAAAAAGGGAAGCGGCTTCGCGCGTCGTGTATTCTGGATTAATCTAGCAGTTGCTCCATGGGAAAGTAGTGGGCGCGTAAAGGAAATTTCACACCCGCCTTCTCATTCTCGCGCGTCCAAATTTCCTCCGGCCTGTTACCTTCGTGTTCGGTTCTCGTTTCTCCTCACCCGAATGACCGAAACTTTTTCGCTGACTTTCGAAGACTGCCGAAGGTTTCCGAAAAATTTCCGAAGAATTCCAAGCATTGATAAAGATGACCCGAGGAGTGCCGGAGATTTTTCTACCGCGCTCGCATCATTCTTATCAAGAGAAGTTATGCCTGATTAGCGTAAACATAAGGAGTAATAATGCACATTTGAAGGACGTGATGCTCATTTACTGGACAATGCACACAAGATCTCAAGCGCCATGACGACGCTAGTGTAAACCAGACGAGCACTGAACGTTGGTAGTTGACAAAGTTCTATGGAAACGCAAAATGAATATCAGACTGGAAAGCGACCTTACCAATTGTCATACGTGAGGGAAATCCGTGAGGGTTGAAAATGATGTCCGGTGTCATTCCTGATTCCGTAAATGGCATGTTTTCGATCGGCCATTTTTGGCTGAGGGAGTAAAAAGGTGAATCGTTTAACATTATCGAATGAAATGAACAGGTAACTATGCAAAAAAGACTAAAATGAAGTTAGTGCACAGTGAGAGAGTTCCGAGAAGAGACACTCGAGCCACGGAACTACTCGGCACTTGTACACAGAAACGGACGTACTGCGATGCCAAATTTTCATTCACATCACAACGTGTCCCTTAAAGGCGAAAAGCCAACTATACCTACTATTTCTAACAATACAGCAAGTTATCGTCAGGTTTAAGGCAATTGTGCAAGCCATGAAACTCCATCGTTCCTCCACAGAAGCACAAATTTGGTTGTTTCACGTCGTTATCAAGGCGAGAACGGCTACGAAATGTGAAAGCGCACATTCAGGGCGTATTAAATCTGTTTATTTTGCATCTCTCTTTTTTGGCCTTCTCGTATCCGTAGCCCTTGTCCTTTCGTGCTTCGGAAAGCTCCCCAATAAACCACTCCCGATGTGCCGCTGTTTTCCGAGTAATTACGGGTAACAATATTCACATTCTCATTCAACGACACTACAGTTATCTCAACTGTCTAAATGGTTACTTTAGAGCAAGGTTGGAGGTACATTTTAGAGACATTTACTCCGTAAATTTCTGGACACCAACGACATTTTAGCTGAAGAGAAAGGTAATATGTGGGTTGATTGCGGTTGCCTTCATCCTTCTGTATCGTCACTGAAAAGGAAGGTGTTTTCAGGGATTAAAACTTTGCAGTTATGAGGCCAGGGAGAGTTAGTAGGGAGTTTAAGTAACGACAACCCCACAAAGCACGAACATTATTAGTTAACAAGAAAAAGTAATCGTGCTGTACGCTCTGTAGTGCTTTTCTTTGCCATTCTCCAGAAAACATGCAACAACGTGAAATCACAAAAATTTTAAGGGTATTGACGACAACGTGAATATGTAAAAATGAACCGCTCATTCCCTATTTTTACTTTAACACCGTTCGTACCCATACAGTTACAGGATAGTTCGCACTGAGTTGCAGTCCGACATTTGCCGTACATGCGACGCTAAATCTCTTTAGAAAGTTTTTTTCTAGCCTTGAAAACCTTTCACTTAGGCCTTTTTGCTCCCGAAAATTTCCCAAAAAGCAGATGTCAAACAAACCTACCTACAGATTCCTTTCTGTCCGTGGCGACTAGAAAACTTGTCTCCTATGATTGGATTTCTCTAGAATCAAGAAAAGGCCATAGTCATTTTCATGTTCATTCTAACGAGTGAGAAAAAGTGTTTGCTTCATTCGAAACTTTGTCGTACAGACATCTTTAAAAATGTACCTGGATTCTCAATTTTATGGCAACTCTATTCAAAGAGCCAGTGCCTTCATCATTTCCTAGAATTCTTATCTGCAAAGAAGATTTAAAAGGTGATCATTGAATAAGTCTAAGCGTCCACAAGAAATCAAGGGGTTAAAATACATTCGTGCAAATTCACTAAGGGCGCGTTCGATTGACCCTATTCCGGAATAGGAATACAAGGAATAGAAGTTAGAAATCCTTCGTTTTTGCGGGGATTCACATCAATATTGTCAAACATTTGCTAAAATGCTATTTTAAACACAGCTTTATTATTCTAGTTGCTGCAAAACGCCATACATAGTGTTTTAAATCATCACTCTACGTATTCTTATTCCGGAATAGGGCCAATCAAACGCGCCCTAAGTAAAGCCTCCAGCTTACGTCATCCACAATGGCGTTTTCTAGGTATCTGTAATTCTCGACAAAAGATTTGCCAGTGTTGTCGTTGATATAACTGCAAGAGAAAAGCCGTTCAAATGATGATCAAGTGAAATTTACGCCAATCAGACCAAAGCCCGACAATTAAATAAACCAATCAAAAATTGTTAAAAAACACAAGAGGGCCGCGGCGCAAATCTCAAGGGCGGCTGGGCGGGAAAATAGGGAGCTTTAGCAACGACGACGGGAACGGCAACGAGAACGTCATCTAAAAACATAAATTCGCGTTATTGCAATCACTTCGAGACTATTCCAAGCTTTTTAATATGACAAAGGTGTAGCAGTCCCTCAGGAATGAAACCGTTATGAGCGGCGCTTAATTTAGGGGAGAAAATGAAAATTTATCTCCAAGTGCTGACGTTGTCCATAAATCCTCCAATTTGGCAATTTCACGTTGTTGTTTTGTAGACGACGGCAAAGAAAGAGACAAAAATGAAAAATGCACGTGCAGAGCGTGCAAAGCTACTGTTTTTGCCTACTAAGTACGCAAATTTGTGACGTTCTCGTTGCCGTCGCCGTTGTCATTGCTAAAGCTCCCTATTGACAACGGCGACGGCAACGAGAACGTCATCTCAAAATATAAATTTGCGTAATTTTAATCGCTTCGTGACTATTTCAACGTTTTTAATATGACAAGGGTGTGGTAATTCCTCAAAGATGACACCAGTCGGAACGGCACTCAATTTTAGGTGAGAAAATGAAAATTTATCCTCAAGTGCTGACGTTCTTCATAAAACCAAAAACTTGGCTATTTCACGTTGTTGTTTTGCTGTCGACGGCAACGAAATGGACAAAAGTGAAAAACGCACGTGCAGGGCGTGCAAAGCTATTGTTTTTATCTCTAAATATGCAAATTTGTGACGTTCTTGTTGCCGTCGCCGTTGTCGTTGCTTAAGCTCCCTATTGATTGAAGTCAAACTGCTTTCAATTTTCCTCCAGAGTTCTTGCGAAATAAGTGCGGGATTTTTTACCCCATTACCGAGCTAAGCAAAGTACAACCAAAGGAATAGAGCAATGTTGTGCCCAAAGCAACTGTTCTTGTTCCTAAAGAAAAACTTTTTTTATACAAAATAGCAACAATAAGACCAGCATCAGACATAACGTCTTATCAGGTTGACCAAGAGCAAAAACGTCACGCGAAAAACGGTCAATAAATCATGCGATGCCTCACTCAAAGCCAATCAGATGACACGCATAACATGATGTCATCACTTGATGGCCCATAGGAAAAAAGTGACCCAGAAACAGGATTCCTACCTAAAATACCACAGTCTTACCAGTAATACGGGGTTCCAAACTCAAGTTTGGCACCAATTGGTGGAAGACCATCCACATCCAAAAATCCTTGTACTCGTTCATCATTTGGAAGGCAGCCTAAGGGTAAACAAATAAATAAATAAATAAATAAATAAATAAATAAAACTTGCCGTAGTAGATTTGAACACAACATGGCAAATGTGGATGACTATCAAAAACAAAGTAAAATGAGCTCACAGATTTACCAAATCTAAGGTTTGAATTCTGGTCACCACGAACTCTATTAATATCCACAATCTGAGAAAAAAACCAAACAAAAAAAGAAATAACACATCGCAGTGTAAAAACAATTTCAATCGTCTCCACCACAAAAAAAAAAAAAAAGACTTGTAAGTCATATTCTTGTCAGTTTGGACATATTCAATAGGAAACAACCCTTTTAGGCGGGTTGTTTCTTTCGTGTTCTCTTGAGAACGCTTTTATTTGATTCACTCTTTTGACCGGCATCAAACCCAGTTGAAACAGCCGAAAAAGCGTGGATAGCGACTTGTGTCATTCTTGTGGGATTTTTAAAGTCGGGATGCCGGTCGAAACATTGTCTTCCCGCAATGTTCAGGGGCGGCTATTCCCATGCAGGAGTTACCGAGCGGCAACCAAAAACAGTGTAAAAAGTGTGCCATCGTTGAACTTAAACAACCTGGCCTAAGTGTAACCGTACCCAACCCCCGAGAAAAAAGAGGGAAGGATGGAAACCGATTTGTTCCCTTCCTCCCGTTTCTTCAAATCCCGGGGTACGGCTTCATGTTAGCTTAAAGGGTGACGCTAAATCGCGTGGGTGGGTGAGTCGTGGGTCGTCAGGGTGGCGGGTAGTGTGTGGTGGGTCGTGGGTCGTGTTTGTTTGAAGATAAAAATATATATATATATGCTCTCTCAGTGCTCGGTCCAAATTTGCAATTGCCCTAACAGTTAGGGTTAAGGTTAAAAGTATGTATACATGACGTGTATACATGGAGGATCTCGGACCCACGACCCACGACTCACGACACACGACCTACCCACCCACACCGATTAGACACTCTCTGGCTTAAACTTCCTCGAACGAAACTGATTATCGGTGAAATGACGTAAAAAAAATGAAATTACTAAATTGATGAGTTACAGAGTTAAAGAAGAAAAGGGGGGAATTTCAAAACGCGTTATCGTAAGTAAAAACTCTCACTGCCTTCATACCTCACACTTCAACACAGTACCATGAGCAAAGCCGCGTTCAAAGGATGCCTTATTGAGAATCATTGCGTCCTCCATATCATAACCCTTAAAGGAAACCAAAGCACGATCAATCACAAGGGCGTATTTTTATTGAAGGATTTTTACAAGTGAGGGATCATCAAACACCTGGTTTTCCGAAAGAACATACGTTCAGAAAACAAAATCATGATTTTAGGCATCAAGACGTAGATATCGACAGTGAAATACAGAAAAACCGGGATGACGAACACACTTAACCTATTGCGGAAAAGAATGATGGGGTTAGTTTTTTAAGAAACCTTCTGGTGTTGCGTTGGTGGGGTTTGAAACACGAAAAAACAAAACGGGTTATATCAACTCCAACAACAACAGGAACAATTTGTTTGCCCTTTGTCCATCAGTTGCTCTCACTTTCGTGCCAATTGTTTTCTGAGGCAATCACGAGAGTTGTTGAAAGCGCTGTGTCCGGGGGCTCGTTTCTCTTGAGTCCCGAAACTTTTGGGGCCTTTTTCGGATGACACAATTTTCTTTATAACTTGAGAAGGGAGAGGTTTTAAGTTGTCAAACTTCACGATCATTTTGCTTTTTGTTATTTTTAAAACATGTTAAAAGACGACCTTATCAAAACAAGCGGAAGGCATCTTCATAAATGGCCTTCCGGTCCCGAAAAGTTGTCGGAAGTTTTCGAGAAACGGCCCCCTGCAGGCCTGATGATTTCGTGTGCTGTGTAATACTTACAGTGTATGAAATAACAGCAACAACTGCGTTTGTTCCAATGGCATAGTTGTCCATGGCCAACTCGTCATGAGCAGCGGGTCGGACCAGAGGACTCTGTGGAGTCTTCAACAATAAACCATGACAAACAATAGTTTACAGTCATGCTTTGCAGATATCTTAGGCGACTAAGATTACGACTCCAAGGTAAACGATGTTGAAATCTTTAATCTATGCAGCATAACGGTGTAGAAATGCCTGAGGGTAAACACGGTTTCTGTAGCAACGACCATTTCAAGGTACTGCAACCACCCAGACACCCATTCGGCCCCCCATCCCGAGAAACAAGTGAAAACTTGGGCGAAGAATGCACGAAAATATCCTCCAGTGCCCTAACCCCCACGTTTTTTTAAACATTTTTTTATTGGTTTATGCAAAAAGATATACAAGCACACTACTTACATTAATACCGCTTAAGCTAAATGCTAACACTAAAAAAAAATCAACCGCACTAATCACAAAACTACATTACAATTACGTTCCACATTTAGTCAGATCAACTAAAAAGTGTAATTGTTTTTTTATTATTATTAGCATTATCATCAGAAAGTTTAGCAAAACCAACAGCAAGACTTACCTGTAGTTTGTACAGTTTGTTATCACCACGATATTTCAGCGCATGAGCTGGAGTTCCCATCGTCTGTTTTCCCATCTGAATAAACACACACAGGACGTTTTTTTTACTTTTTACTTCCAGTGCTTTATGCAACTTCTTTTTACAACCAAATTTTTCAGAAAAACAGAACTTCTTGGATATCTACGAGGGCAGCACCTTATTCCAAAGAATGAAACATCGCTCTCACACAAATTTCGCACCGCAAGTGCAGAAAACAATAGCATTCTGTGCGATGCAGGACTGTAACGCGAGAAAAGGAATCCTTTTTCGTGGGAGGCAAACCCTCGATGTTAATATGACTGCGAACAGTACTTCATTTTCCTTAAAGATGATAACGTGGGTTAAACGGATGATACACGCAAGCTCGCGAGAGACTGCCGTGTATTCGAGGGGGAGGGACGCGTGGATGGCGACACTTGCGGGAGGCAATCTCCTTGCACGGTCGCCAGTTTTAATCAGTGGGATGAACCACACTATTCAATTTACCTGACATTGGTACATGTTACGAGGACTCTGGTTAAAATCAGAAAACGGCGTCAGGCTTGCAACGGCACTCAATATGCTTGTTTGCTTCAACTCAAGATGAGTGGTTTCCTGAGTGTGCAAAGAAAAAAAAACCGAGCAAAATGAAAAAGACTTCTTATTTACCACAAAGACGCAACACTTAGGACCAAGGTGCTCAAATCATAGTTTATTAACGTCAATCATCCTATCAAAACCAACACATTGCGGGAAAAGGGTTGGCGAGGCTGGTTCAGTGGCCAGAGAACTAACCTTTAAATGTGTCCCTGGTTCGCTTCCCGCACTTGGAGTCACATGAAGGCTCAGTTAACGGTTCTCTACTTTACTGATGAGGATTTCCTCATCAAACCCAATTTTTCAATTGATCTACTTTCATTTGATTTGATTTATTTTGTACTTTGTTTTAGCGCGGCAATCGCGTTTAGCCTACAGCATGCACGGGATCTTCCCAGACGTTCAACAATCCAGATATCAACCCCCTTCAACAAGACTCAACCTCGATGAGCAGATAAAACAAGTGTTTTCACTTGACAAGCCGTACGTGACCCATATGCACACATATTGACACGTGATCATCGTTATCGATGTCACGATATTTAACTCGGCTGAACGCTAACCATGCTTTGAGCAACTCGAATCAGCGTGGCTGCAAAATTACGGATTTATCTATCACTTGTAGCCATTGTTTTGACTTACCCCCTCGTGTACCTCGTCCCTGACAACAGCAACATTCGTGTAGACCTTGAAAAATTGGAGACGTTGGGAGTTACGCCGGCCGTAAGTTCCTTAAATTATGCAGTTTGCTGCAGTTCAAACTACAGCAGCAAACTGTTGTTTCCACTGTTCGCCTAATGCGGTAGCAGTTGCTATGGCATTAATGACGTAGTTTGTTCGAGGTTGCTATGGTAGTGATCACGTCAGTACATGTTTAAAAATTCTAGTCTGACCAATCATGCGACGTTTTATTAGCTGCATTAGCTGCGAGGTCAACTTACTTCAATGGTTTTGACACAAAATTCACAGCCTGACTCCCTTAACCTGAATCTGCATTCGGGAGGGGTCAGGTTTCCCCCAGAAAGAGGGGCCGGGTTTTTTTCTGGCGGGCAGCAGGCACAAATGATAGGAAATCATACATCTTCTCATGTGAAAAGGTTTCAATAAACGGAACTGGTGTCATGCCCTTGGCAGCGAGAGCACATTGGGTTGCACCGTTTCCTATTTAACCAGAACATCGTTGTTTGCAATATTTGCACGCGTGGAAGAAATGCCGAGGAAGAACCAAATTGCACTCCCTTTAACACAAAACTGATTAAGCCGCATAACTTTGCATTTTCATTTGGCTTTTTTTGGCAGGAAATGAATACCCTGCATGGTCCCAGAGGTTTTTCTTGAGCCGCGAGAGAGTCGCGAAGCGGCGAAGGCGAGACCCGAAGTGGCGAGAGAAGAAAAACCTCTGGTTACCTTGGACTTGAATCTCACTTTCACGAACACGCTAGCTGTCAAACGTGTCAAATTGATAATTAACAAAGGGTCCAATGGCAACTTCGCAATCACGCGTGTTTGTAAAAATATCAACCAATCCGAGCCTGAGGGTTAGAACAAGTCCAAGGTAACCAGAGGTTTTTCTCTTCTCGCCGCTTCACGGCCTAAGAAAAACCTCTGCGACCAGGGTAGGGAATGAAATGAAGTTCGGTTATTTACTTATGGTTGAGAAGAAACTAACCTCTCGATCTCTTCTTTCAAATTTCATTGAAAAAAGTCAACTAACGAATTTTACATTCTTATGTTTACTTTCCAATTTTTTAAAACATATCCTGTTTTAGCATTATTATTGTATTTTCTAAATTATTCCTTCTTGAAATTTAATTCTGTTGTATTTTGATAATCAAATTGTTGCTGACAAGCTCTACTGAAGAGAGGCATTAAAGTTTGTTGTGATATAGATATTGATGAAATATCGGGACTTTGCTTGTTCCTAAAATTTGATATTTTCGGCAAGCAAAATGAAGATACAACTTTTATCTTTCTCATGTGAGGATATTGATGTCATCATGGTTACGGACGTGTCAGCCAATAATTAGTGTATCCTGGATATGTGTAAAGTTGTGCGGCCGTTGGTGTCATTAAGTAATAACAGAAACCCATAAGGGTTGAAATGTGTAACGCGCGTTCACAGCTTCCGAATATTCAGTGCGAAATGATTGGTTGAATGTTTCAGTGCAAAGTACCATATTTGGAAACCAGCGTGGGTATAAACGAATTTTATCTTCTCGTAGTTGATATGATATTTCTCACCCGTTCGGAGATATATCAGCACTTGAAGATAAAATTTTTATCTCTGCGCGATCAGGTAATATCCTCTTTGTATTGTACTGCAAAAAATGGGATAAACAGGTCCTCACCTATTCACCTTAAGACTCAAAAAGTAATCTAGCATCACCTGCTCAAATGTGCCAATCATTTCCACCTTAGCAGCTGCTAAATTGAGCACAGGCCTCATCATTCGCGCCACAGTGGTAAAGATGTACAGTCCTGGGTATTGACTGGCTACAGTTGTAATTGGTACAAGACAAATCTCCAGCATCAACGGGACCTGTGACGTAAACACGTACACACACTCGTGACCTACACCTAGCAGTTTAAAGCCTGATTAAGTTAATCCAGGATTACGGGGAAACATAAAATGCAGTCTATTTTCTCTGATCGAATTAAGTTTACACAATATTTTCAGCTTCCTTCATTATAAAATTACAAGGTTAAAGCTTTTTTGACCGGCAAAATTCAAGCCTGGGTTTGTATTTAACCAAGGAACAGTGTTGGTCGGATTATGAACTACAGGCCCCAGGATTTTGGTAGATTAGATGCAGGTCCAATTTTGATCGTGAGTCCTGTTGAGATGAAGAGTCGATTTCCTTTTCGTGTTGTTTGAAAGTGACTTTTTCTGCTGGCTGAGAAACAATAAAGCAGAAATGTTTTTCTCGCATACATGTACAGCTGGGAAAATTGGATCCAGGGTCACATGGTTTGTTGGTGGCACAATTTGGTTTATGCCATCTGCCATTGCCTGACCAGCCACCCACCCCTCGTGAGGCTTTTCCGTGCAGCTTTGTAGCTTTTTTAGATTGTTTATCACATTCCATTCAGTTTTTAAATAGTGTTCGATAAGGTCTATTTAACAATTACACACGTAGCCCTTAATGGCTACGGGTCCGCAATAGCCCATGAGGCGAAGAGGAATGGGCTATCGACCCGTGGCCCTTGAGGGCCAAGAGTCTAATTGTTTTAGTATTACCCAACTAGTCGGACAGAAAAGGCAAATGCAATTTGAAGAAATCTTTATTTTGGAAATAAAACGAAAGAAAGCGTCACGCTTTTCGCTACTGAAGGACTATTACTAATAGTCCTCTAGTAGCGCAGGCAATCAAAATGCAGGATTTGCATTAGTCCACTAGTTGGGTGATACTAATACAATGTAGTAATTACGTTTAGGTTTTGTTCATTATGGTCGGGTTGCATGGACAGCTTGGCTTGGCTCCTAGTTGTGAGTGAGAAGTGAGGGTTTTCAAAAATTGACAATAAAGTTGACAGTTACTTGTGAAAATACACTGTTCGTGGTTTGTCTTACGAAGCTCGTTTCATCCCGACCAAGGGACTCATCAGAGATCTTTCTGCTTGGCAAACTCGTTGGGCATCACGCCCAAAGTCCCGTTCGCTAACAAAAGTGTTGACAGCAATCTCGCCTTATATCTCATAAGGATTCCAGACCGCGCAAATTCACGAGCGAAAAATTGACAATAAAGTTGACAGTTACTTCTGAAAATACATTGCCAAGCAGAAAGGTCTCTGATGAGTCGCTTGGTCGGGATGAAACGAGCTTTGTAAGACTAACCACGAACAATGTGTTTTCACAAGTAACTGTCAACTTTATTGTCAATTTTTCACCAGTGAATTTGCGCGGTTTTTCAAAATTTAACTAAGGATTAGGGATAACGGAACAACTTGTGCCATTTGTCACCTATTTCTAGACCTGAGTCAAGGGTAACAGGACATTTTGTGATGCATCTATTAATTACTTTGCAATCCAGGACAAAGACACACAAAGATATCGATCAAGCTGGCCTAGCCAGAATTAATTACTTTTTCAATTAAAGCAACTTGCATACCTTTTCCTGTCCGAGTACTTTTAACAAACGGAGCCTGTTGGCAAGGGATGGAGCAATATCCATGTCAACTCTCCCAATAACTCTGCCATCTAATATCACCATGTAACAAGACTTCTCGCTAGCTGGCGACGGAGCGTCATACAGGGTCATCCCCAGAGAGCACAACAACCTGGGAAGATGGGCTGTCTGTGATGTGGTATTGACAATCTGAATGATCAACACAGGGTACCAGTGTGTCAATGTAACTATTTAATCACATAATATTAACCTCTTACTAACCGAGCAAGAGGACTGTATTGGGGAACATCAGAAACAATGGATCCTTATCCTAAACGTGATAGGGTTGTGTCTTATATTGACCAAATGAAGTTAGCAGTTGTAGAGTGCTGTGTGGTATGTGAGAAAAACAGAAAGAAACTGCTATCAAAAGCTGCATTTAAAGGCTGCACACCGGGCAAATTGAGCACCTGCGACGACTTTACCTTTGCTGTTTTCGTTTCTTCTGCTTACTTTATTTTATTATCTCGCTAAATTTGAATTTTTTTTTGTATATCGTATCGTACAGACTTCTAACTCGGTTAGTAAGAGGTATACGTAAAAAAAACTCTAACAATGACCTTCTGCCAAACCATGAGGACAATCTAAATCTTCATGAAACGCCTACATTCACAGACTGATAAACACAGCAAGTAATATTGATACTGTTGACATGCGGAAAAATTGTATGCCATTTAGAACACTGCTCCTATAATTAATGAACCAACTAAAGAAAATACCTGGCAAGAGGTAGACAAGTGGTTTAACAACCCACAAGGTGCACCATCAGGAGTGTGCACTGGACAAAGAAAACCTAAAAGATGAATGACAAAGGAAAACAATTTTTTGGATTGTCTCAAAACAACTCATGAATGTCAATGCTCATTAATGATGCTTGAGAGTTAAAACTTATTGCATCACTCAATCTGTCAAATGAGGAAGTTCAATTTGTTTTACTCACAATAAGAAATTAACAGAGGTTATTGTTCTATCCCAATGTGTCTTAATAAAACAGTAAAGGCTTCATGATTGAAACCATGATGAAAAAAAAAAACTGCTCATTTATTGAATAGAACATAAAAGAAAATGTTACAATTTTAGCATACCCCAAGCTTCTGGAAGGAGTCTTCGGACAGAAGTCGTTCTCATCTCAGTAAAGAATGCACCTCGATGAACACAGCGGAAGTGTGAAAGAAAGCGATAAAAGTTAAGCCGATCAACTACAACTGTGAATCCTCTTTGCTACAAAACAAAAACAAAAAAAACTTTATGAACATTGTTGGTTATGTTAAATGGGACACTGTCAACCTAGATTTACATCAATGGCTGTCAATTCACTATTTTGAGGTCAATCCTTTGTACTGAAATACATACAAAACACTTCCAGTAATGCTTACGATTTGGCAGAAACGTTAAGAATACATTTTGGAGTACAAATTCAAAAGTTTAAAGCTATCTCTTAGGATGGTTACGTATTCACTATTTTCACAAATCCCATAATACAGTTCATTCACTGAAGCAAGATACAGTCCCAAGAGTAAATAACTTGTATTATACGAATCATTCAAAATATTTCCCCGTTTCTGATTGGTTAAAACCACACGCATAATTCACCATAACCAGCTGCTGTTCACCAAATTTGGAAAGAAACTTCGTCATATTGAATCAATGACGTCAAAAGTGCAGCCCACTGCAGATTATTGAACCGATGACGTCAAAAGTGCAGCCCGCTGCAAATTATTGAACCGTTGACCAAAAAAAGCTGGGGACGAGATTGTGTTATATTTGTTGAGCAGAAAAATGGCTGCGAGTAGGTTTAGAAGTTTGAGCGAAGAAAATATTTTGAATGAATAATAAAGCAATTATTGAATTCGGCTTTCGTAGAATATGAAGAATTCTGCAGATCTCGGAGGATGTTATCCACCTCGGCCTTCGGCCTTGGTGGATAACACCCTCCTCGACCTGCAGAATTCTTCATATCCTACTCAGCCTCATTCAATAATTGCCAATTGTTAATATATAAAAAGCCCCTCAAAACGTATTACATTATGATTATGGGATGAGGGAAATAGCAGACACACTGAAAAACCAATCTTTACCTGCAGGAGTCCAAAGCCTGATCTTGACACAAGGTTCCCAGTTGCAAGGATGTATTCCATCTGGTGTGAAATGTTAGTACTACGTGCCATGGCTTGAAGCAAAGTGGCTGCCAAAAAGATGTACAAAAACTGCAATAACCAAATGGATTTTTAAATTCTTACCTCCTAGTAACAGGTACATCACTACGTGATTCTTCACACAGAGAGCAAATGATATTAATATTATTTAAGGTATCAAGATGTACCCATTTTGTTGATCTATCCAATCAACAACTTGTGAAACAAGAGCAAAGGTATGCAAAATTCTCTTTAAAACTCTGGAGGAAAGGTCAGTCTGCACACACCTGAATGACTCAATAAACGGGATGGACAAAT
The DNA here is from genome assembly GCA_949126865.1 of Montipora capitata. Classification (NCBI taxonomy): domain Eukaryota; kingdom Metazoa; phylum Cnidaria; class Anthozoa; order Scleractinia; family Acroporidae; genus Montipora; species Montipora capitata. The sequence goes on from OX421451.1 coordinate 3,272,964, forward strand.
ACCTACTAGGCAACAGTCTGGGGTACTCACAAGAATTGAGATCAAAATTTGCTTTATTCTTGATATCCTTTTCCAAGTTTGCACGAACATGATATAACCAGATTTCCAACTTTTCCTGTAAAAAGTGACATTCATTTTAATCACACCTCTGTTACTAATTAAAGGTTTAACTTTGTTGTAGTCAAGTGCTCAGTTAAAGGTTTATTAGGGGATGGTGATGCACACCTGAACCCATGGAGGTAGGGCAGGCCTACCAGATCATCGTCCATGCTCCCAAGCCCTGCTCATTGAAAAAAAAAAACAGCTCAAACCAGGCAGCCATCACCCTAGTAGTTTTATTTCCCTGGTGCAACAATTTGCTTAATCGCAATGATTATTACTATTGTTAGTACAATAGTTTGCCTTACAGACAAGTTTTCATTGCGGCAAAATTATTGAACAGTCATTTATAAATAAAATGATATTTTTCATACAATTGTATGCCAGTCCCAATGTTTTGAAAGCAATTTTAAAAATTTGCACATTGACCACCTAATACTAGCACCACTACCACTACTACATGACAGTACCATTGCAGCCTTTACACTTCATAACAGGGTAAAGGGTTTGAAAGGTGTGGCCACGGTGGAGGCAGCGTAAATTCCTAACCTGTAGTCCTGCATTCAGCTTGACGTACACGTAGTTATTAACATACCTTTAACATCATATTGTACAAGTGACCACCAAGAAGCACTTCTTGCATCATAGGACTATCAGCTGATTCTTCTGC
>OX421451.1:3281232-3286232 GCA_949126865.1 Montipora capitata
TTTGTTTTGCATTTTTATCAGGGTCAAATGCTTTCAAACCAACTTATCATTTATTTCCATGCAGAATTATACTGACTATTATTTTATATTAAAAAGAAGCGACTTTTTGAAACATTTAGCTATAAAAAATTGCAAAAAAACGTTTCTTAAAAACATTTAAGAAATTTTGTATAAACCCTTAAAAATACACGGCTAAAAAACAAAGAACTGAGGCCTAGCCTTAACACTCAGAGTGACTCCATCAGTGCTAAACTCTTTGTTTAACTTGTAGCATATTTTTATGCTACCTTTTTTCTTAATGAACTATTGTTTTTTCTTGCATTTATAGAACATTCACACTGTCTCTTTTTCACTTGATAATGACGTCCGAGAACGTCGAAACGTCGTGTATTTTTTAGCCGTGTATTTTTAACCGTTTTTACAAAATTTCTTAAATGTTTTCAAGAAACGTTTTTTTGCAATTTTTTATAGCTAAATATTATTATTTTTACAAGCATTGACTTGAAACAATGCAACTTTGAAATCAAAAAAATCATTTTTCAATTCTAAGGATCATGCATAAGGATCGACAGTGGAGTAATAATAAGAATTATTATTATGTGGATTCCTTAATGCATTGACTCCTGGGAGTGAGACTCTGTCTAACATCAGACGATTTTACTCATCAACTGAGAGCTTCCTAGGGTCTCTGAGGGTCAATGGATTAACACCTGGCCAAACCAAAAGGTTTTACAAGCAGACAGGCCGGGGTTGCTTGAGGCATGGTTAGCGCTAACCAGCGTTAAATACCATGGAAACCTATAGGTTTTGATACCTCTTAACCAATGGTTAGCACTAACCACCCTTCGAGCAACCGACCCCAGGTCTTTACGTGTACAATCAAAATTAAGGGTCTATTTTTCGCACTCACTCTTTAATAAATAAATTATCTTCCTCCCCAGCTACAAGGTCACTGTAAATCTGTTGATCCGTAATGTTTACTAAGGCCTCAAAGAAAGAAAAAAATAATATATAAACATACACGTTTTTCACTGATATAACAATATTTCCCTACAAGATATGAGAAAACAAGGGTGCTGCCTAAGAAAATTTTCTGGGAGCCCTTCGGGCTTCCAACATTAAAAGTTAGTAGCCCGAGTGATTTTTTCAGGAGCCCAGAATTAATTAATTAACCAAAGACCCCCTAAAATGTTTGGTATGCTATGGTGCAGACATCACCAAAACATGAAATATTTTCTTTCAGCATTTAATTCAAGGTTAAGAAATCACATTACAAATAATATTATACCACGTTTTACTAGTAGGCTCTTAAGAGCCGATGGGATGAACATTCCTTTGTCGCGTAACTTTGCGCAAGTTTAACTTTCCTTACGTATGTAAATATAAAAATAGAGGGAAAGTATGATCAGGTCGGTTTTCCATATTTGGGAATCACTATGCAACCCAGTCTCCGTGCTCTACCAGGAGGTAACGCTACGAAAGCCCTTAGCAATGTTATGTTGATGTTAACATATTTACAAGTCAAAGAGTCGTTTATTTGTGGAATTTGCTTGGCTGCCGTCTCTCCAACCATACAGCTTGTTTCATCGTTTAATCTCCAGCAAGAAAGTAAGGATGAATCACCTTGTGATAAGTTCGGCGCCCGTTCGGGCTACTCGTTCAGAAACTTTGTCGCCCGCGCTCGCAAGTAAGGCGCCCCAGGCGACCGGGCGACCGTTAGGCAGCAGCCTTGAGAAAATATTAATGACATTTCACCAAAATTTAGTCCCTTCGGCCATACGAAAACCTTTCAATCATGGGCTACAATCAACACAAAACAGAAAGAGTCGCAAAAACTTTGAGATTAATCTGATAATGTAAAAATGCCTCACATAAAGGCTAGCCGAAAAAATGTAAACCATGCGTGCGTTAGCTCTACTAATGGAATTGGGCCCACACAAGGACCCAATTCCATTAGTAGGGCTAACGCTCACATGGTTTACATGGGTAGAAAAAAGCACTTCACATTACCCTCCAAAGGTTAACTCTGATTTTTGAGTCGTCCTTTCCTGCAACATTCTATTAGGCAAAGAGGTTTGGCCATTAAGCTGCTCCTGATCTGAGGTCTGTATTTAAATGCTTCGCGATGTTTGCTTTTCGACTGAACTTTTCTTTTGTTATTGCTCTAGACAATTTTATGCTACCCAAACAAGCAAACCTCACACAAGTACAAGTAAAAGTAGGAACAGGTTTGCTTTTCTCTGATCGTGCATGTCACAAAAAGAGTGCAATACTGTTTGATCAAAAACTGCTTGCCAGTTTAACACCTCAAGCACCCCTTCCAAGATGCCAGGGTAGTTGTGTTACCTCAACCCACATTTTGTTATGCCAATGTGCCAGTCTAAACTATTCAAGCAAAATGTTGCAGCTGTTCCTTTTCTGAGTGTTTTGACTCAGAGCTCCACAATATTCCTAACATCATTGCCTCCACCACCTATTTTTCCTGGCAGTCCTGCCTACAATAACCTCTATTGGTATTGCAGTGATTGTTACCATTAAAAGCCTTTTTGAGTCATTTTTAAAGTTTTGCAATGCTTTCTAGTCACTTGTTGCTGTTCAGAAAGTGCCATGTCACTAGCTTCTCAATTGTTGTGTGGACAAGAAATGTTTGACTGTTCTTCCAAAGCTTTAGATGAGTGAATGTCAAAACAGGTTTTTAAACTCACTTAAGTGCTTACCTTTAGGATAAAAATAAGGGGAATGAAAAATAACTCTTTTCTGAAATTAATTGAAGTCATTACTGAACCATCTGACAAGTAATGAAGAACCATACTCTGCAAGAAAATGATAATGACAAAGACAATAATAACTTTATTTATGTCTTAAGTGTATGTGCTCTACGACTGTAAAACTGAATCAAATTGTGAACAAGATTTTAACCCATTGACTCCTAGAGTGAAACTTAATAGACTTTACTCTGTCTAACGCAAGACCATTTTACTCATCAAGGGGAGGGGGGGGCAGTCCAGGGCAGTTCAGGTGTTAATGGGTTTAAGGCAGATCCAATCATGTGTTTTTTTTTTCTGACGATACAGGAAAACTTCAGTCCCCTGAGAAAAACCTGGAGAATCAACAAACCCAACCCAGTCATGTGACAGTGCGTCTGTGAATAGATGGAAGGCCAGTGCTCTCACCATCACACAAACCCAGTCCTCTCCAGAACACCAGAACAAGCTAAGCAGCATAAACAAATTTAAAATGATATGAAATTTTAATTGAAAATGCAAGTAATTCCCAGATGGGAATGATTACAATAACGTGCATTGTGCACACCACTTATGGCAATGCTTGCTTGCTGTCAACGTCAATAATAACATTATTATTAAATAAATCAAACTATTTTGGGAGAACTTTGAGAACTGCACTTGATGTGCTGACACAAAGACATTTGCTGGTTCATTAATCGTTTTACTAAGACTCTTTCATTCCTGAGAGAGAAGCAGCTGCCTCAATACCAAAAACTGTCTATGGATTTCATTTTGTTCTTGCTGTTTCACTTGTTTGTTACATCTTAAAGGAGTCCTCTTTGGTTAGAATAGTTGACTGTAAATGTGGAATTGTGAACAGCACATAATACATGGTCAATCTGACAGAAAAAAACTTTTGCATTTTGTGCCATTTGCTCAACACCCAGTTTCTCCAATCCTGCTGCAACAAAGTCTTTAACAAGGGGTTTGACTGATTCTAATAATTTAACTCCCACATAAAAACCAACAACACCCACAATTCCACTATTTGCTCTGACGAAGGGCTAAAGCTCAAAATGTGAGCTTTCCAAATCCTTCACAGTGGCAATTAGACCTTTATCAACCCGTTTGATAAAACCAAATTTTCCTATAATAATTTCTACTTTTCTACTAGTGGTCAAAATACACTTACCAGAGCTGTTTGATCCTTTCTTACACATCTCATTAGCATTCCATATTCCGTGAACAAAGGACCTTTGGATTTCCATGATGGCCTTATTGTAGCTATTGGCTAGTAATAAAAGACAATAAAGCTATATGGACTCCTACAGGAATCAGCTTAATCAAACAACTCTTAGATTAATTCTAAGCCATTCATAGGACTCTCAACAGTAGGGAAACTTGGTTGCATCAATAACATTGAGACGGGCGCAGCTCAGTCGGTTAAAATGTGGCCTTGTGAGCTGGAGGTTGCCAGTTTGATCCCCGCCTCATATGATCCATGTCTGTTTCAACTTTCCTCTGATCCATGTAGCTATAGCTTTGAATACCCGTAAAACAGAGCATTGACGGGAGAAGGGGGGGGGGGGGGGGGTAAAAGGTGCACATCCTGGGCCGCAAGTTTATCGGTGACTCTAGTTCACTGTCACCCAGCCTTTCCTTTAGACAAAAGACTGTCCAAATAGTTTCCTTTTGGTGGCCAATTTAGACTTTCATTATCTCAGTTGATGTAACCAAATTATGAGACACGAACCTCATCTGTCAGGACAGTGTTTAATTATGGTAACAAGTCTGAGGGTGTGTTATGAATAAAAGTATGGCTAATTGGAGGGAGAAAGTTCATTGAGTTTAATCAGAGTTTCTGACCCTGTTTATAACTTCCCTGGTGTTCAACAGTGTACTTAATTCTTGCTATACCAAAATGATGGCCAATAACTCCCCTAGTCTAATCAACTGTAACAGAGTTAACTGAATAGAGTGTAATGTGAAGTGCTAGATTTCAATCCCATATGAACCATGTGAGCGTTAGCCCTACTGATGGAATGGGCCCATTCCATCAGTAGGGCTAACGCTCACATGGTTCATATGGGATTGAAATCTAGCACTTCACATTACACTCTATTCAGTTAACTCTAATCAACTGTAAGGCAACATTCGGCAAAATTGTGGAGCTCGTGTTCAGTTTTACATGCTACAAGATTATCAACTAGTTTACATCACAGTAACAAACTTACATAGTTTCTTCTTGGAATGATAAGCATCCGTATCACCTTT
>OX421451.1:3291232-3298732 GCA_949126865.1 Montipora capitata
TCATGAGCATAAACAATAGCACAGACTGGTTTGATGCCTACATCACAGAGATGGAGCCAGCTATCATTGCGAAGCACAACGCACTGGTCGACTACAAGCGTGACCCATCACAGAAGAACCTCCTGGCTCTTAGGGCCGCTCGGAACAAGGCCCAACGAACAGCACGCCGCTGTGCAAATAACTACTGGCCTCAACTCTCAGAGAGAATCCAGCAAGCATCTCTCAACGGTAATACCAAGGACATGAATGTGGGCATCAAGCAAGCAACAGGCAAGCCAGTCAAGAAAACTGTGCCCTTAAAATCCAAAACAGGGGAAGTCATCACAGCCCAGGACAAACAGCTAGAAAGATGGGTTGAGCATTTTCTTGACCTTTACTCCAGAATAAACACAATCTCTCAGGAAGCACTTGATACTATAGAGGATCTGCCCGTACTGGAGGAACTTGACGCCGAGCTGACCATGGAAGAACTTAGCAAAGCTATTGATGTATTGGCAAGCAGCAAAGCATGGGGAGAAGATGGCATACACCCTGAAATCATCAAGTGATGCAAGTCAGCCCTCTCCAAAAAGCCCTGTGCCTTTGCTGAAGCGAAGGGAAGGTACCTCAGGATATGCGCAACTCCAAGATTGTCACACTGTACAAATGCAAGGGTGACTGCAGTGATTGCAACAACTACCTGGGCACATCTTTGCTGATTATCGTAGGCAAGGTTTTTGCCTGTGTAGTACTGTCTCGCCTGCAAGTCCTAGCCAGCCGCATTCTTCCTGAGTCTCAATGTGGCTTTAGGGCAGAGCATTCCATGGTCGATATGATTTTCTCCATTTGACAGATGCCACTCTACATCGGATTCATCGATCTTACTAAGGCTTTTGACCTTGGGAGCAGGAGTGGCATGTTCAAGCTCCTGAAGAAGATCGGCTGCCCCCCTAGGTTACTTAACATCATTGCCTCCTTCCATAACGGCATGCAGGGCACAGTGAGCTACCACAGTGCCTCGTCAGAGCCCTTCAAGATCATGAGTGGTGTAAAATAAGAATGTGTCCTTGCGCTGACTCTGTTCAGCATCTTCTTCTCACTATTGCTGAACTTCGCTTTTCAGCACTCCAAGGAGGGGGTCTATGTGCATACCAGGAGTGACAGGAAACTGTTCAGTCTGTCCTGACTGAAGGCAAAGACCACGGTCCAGACTGTTCTCCTCAGAGAAATGCTGTTTGCTGATGACGCGGCCCTGATCGCACACACTGAGGAAGGACTTCAACACCTTATCAACAGGTTTGAAAATGCTCTGTCTAAGTTGAGCAAGAGGGTGTGGGAAAACAGTCAGCTGACCTTGAATACCAAACTCAAGGTATACCAGGCATGCGTTCTCAGTACCTTACTGTATGGCAGTGAGTCTTGGACAACATACGCTAGACAGGACAACCGCCTGGAAAGCTTCCATCTGCGCTGCTTGTGACGGATCAAGGGCATCACATGGCAGGACAAAGTCACCAATGTTGCTGTGCGAGAGAAAGCAGGTTCTCTTAGCATGCATCTCATGCTTTGCAAGCATCGACTCCGTTGGCTCGGTCATGTACCTCCCATGGAGGATGGCCGTATACCAAAGGACCTCTTGTATGGTGAGCTGGCTACAAGATGCTGCTGAATAGGTTGGCCAGCACTGCATTTCAAGGATGTCTGCAAGCATGACCTGAAACTCACAGGCCTTAACACAGAGAGCTGGGAGGCACTTGCACTTGATTGCAATGGCTGCCACCATGCTGTCAGTAGTGGGGTCAAGAGGGGCGAAGAGAAGAGGATCTTACAGCTGAAAGAAAGGAAAGAAAGGAGGAAAGCGAGGCAGGAGAATGCAGCGGACACCCTGCACTCTGAATTTGTGCATGTCTGCTGCGGCAGAGACTGTCATGCAAGGATTGGGCCGCTGAGCTATTCGAGACGCTGCTCTCAGCAGTCCCAATGACTACATGGTGTATACCATTGTCTCTCGAGACAGAAGGATGCCTACTACAGTCACTTAAAAAGTGCTTACAATCCAGGGTAACACACGTTTCTGCGATTGGGCTCGATCTCAGCACCTTTGAAATTATTGCTTTCTTTTGGTATTGCCTTTCAATGTATTTTAATAAGCCCATGTTTGATCGATTGTCACTTTATTTATACTAATTATAAGTGAAGTATGATCATCTGGGTGAATGTAGTGAGAAGGGCTCTTAAGGATGACATAGACTGAGGGCTTCTTGTAAATGAATGACAACTTGTAAATGAGTGAAATTCATCTTCAGAGTCAAGTGATTTGTGTAATGTCAGTATATGTAAATTGTATAAACACTCTAGTCATTGATGTGATTGGGCAACTAGGTTGTGATGTTATTCAACAACTCAGTTGATCGTACGGAAGATCAAACTTCAATTAATAATTATAATGATAGATAAGACTCCTGGGTTCAAACAATTTATTTTGATGTCACCCAACTGCATATTGGACTAGATAAAAGGGTCTAAAGCCAAGAAAATTGAATTAAATGAGGTTAAACGAAGTTTAACCAAGTAAACAACTAGGAGCGACTGCAGCCAATTGGTCAGTGGTTTTAGTATACTGGCGCATGCGTGGAATACCTCGTGCTTTGGGCTGTATCGCTTATTTATCAGTGTGGCGGGAAGTAGGAGCATTGTGTGTGGAGCGTTTAGCGGTTTTTGTTCCCTCCCTCCCCACCCTCTGCTTTCCACTGTGTATCAGTGTGACGGGTGCCCATTCTTCTCGGGGGCGTGGGGGCTCATGGCTGGGTTGTCAGGTTTTGCCAGCCATCGGTGCAGTCTCCATCTTGGAGCTGGCTGCCAATAGTGGTAGCTCCAGGATGTTTCGGGCACCCAACCTCCAAAGAGCGACGATGTTGTTTAACTGGTACTGTGTTAATTAAATTGAAAGGCATGCCCACTTACTTTAAGCATGATGGGAATACTTGCTATGGCCTTTGTCACATTCCCCTGAGTTTGATTGTCAATTTTCCATTGCAAGGTAACCTGAAGTTTGGCTTTGTATGTAGTACCACGTTCCCGACACTAAAACCAACAAGAGGGGAAAAAAGCAGTCAAAGTTTACTGAGGATTCAAGCCTTAATTTCATGATTCAGTTTGTGATCAATAAAAGGACAGATGCATAAAAAAATTGATGATAACCATTTACATTCATCCGCCGACTTGTTGGCTCTATTGGTCGAGCATTGGATTACTGTGCAGGAGGTCAAAGGATCAAAAATCCAACCACAGGTGACCCAGGCTCTCTATTGGTGACAATGTGGGGTTTATTATAGGGAAATGCAGGACACGGATGGAACAAAGTTAACGTCTAGAAATTTGTAGGAAATTGCGAATGAAAATCATTTAAACTTACCACATGGCTTGTCGTAGCTGCCCTTTATACTTACACTGAGTTTCAGAGAAATAAGGTCTACTTCACCATGGCCTCCATAGCTTATTTTTCCAAAACTCTGTGTGAATATTAAGGACAACTATGACAAGCCATGTGGTAAGTTTTATTGATTTGCATTGGCAATTTCATACAAATTTCTACACTTAATCTCCGCTCCATATGTGTCCTGTATTCCCCAATGTAAACCCTACATTGTCAACAACAGAGAGCCTGCGTTACCTGTGATTCAATCAGACCAACACTCAGGGTCTGTAAGCGCTGCCTTAGCAATGACTCTTAATTATTCTTGGGCAGCGGAAATAAACTGTAGGCCCCCCCTCACAACCCTTTGATGTTCATAACTTCATGGTACGTAAAAGACCCCCCACACAAACACACTACTGCCAAAGAGTAGGCCATGGGGTTCCCGGTATAGTTTGAGTTAGAAAACTGTAAAGGTCAATATTCATATATACCATTTCATCATTGATTCATTCCTCACAGGACCATTAGAACCCACAAATGACCAGCTCCCAACGTCAGTGGCTTCATAGCTCAGTTGGTTAGAGCGTCGCACCGGAATCGCGAGGTCACGGGTTCAAACCCTGTTGAAGTCCTGAATTTTTCAGACTTCTCTACACAATTACAAAAATTGCGCTCATAACTGCAAAGATCATAGCTTCACTTGAAAGGTCAATATCATTATTGCTTTCGCTCTGGCGAAGGGCCAACACTCGGAATGTCAGCTTTCCAAATCTTTCACGGTGGTAATTCAATCTTTATCAACTCGTTTGATAAAACCAAATTTTCAATATTATTATTTTTGTCTCCCTCTCTAAATAAAGTTATTGTACCGAATTGTACATCATGTTGGTTAATAATTTTTAATTACACCCATAAAACCTAAGACATTACCTCTGCAGGATAGACCTTGTAATGTGTGGCATGAACATTTCTTTCTGATAATGTTGGCACCCCAACTGAAGCATCCTGAAAATGGTGATTATGACAACAAAAAAATGCAAACCTTGAAGGTGGCTCAAACCAGTTTCAGCACTTGAAAGAGACCTTGTTATTAGAAGGATTGGCACTCCAACACTTAATCACATACCATCTGAAACATCAATTATTGTTGAATAAGATGCAATCATTTTTGTGACATAAGAAGTTACCATGGAAACAGGAAAACCTTGCAAAAACACCCTATATTTTGGCTTTAGTTGCTCATATCTGAAAAACGAACTTGATGATCCCAATTTTTTATTGCACAAAAGTGATCAGCCAGCCAAGATAAAACTCTCTGCAAAGTTTAAAGAAATTCTGTGGAGCGGTTTCAGAGTTACCTTAAATTTTCAATTATTTAAGGTGGCTCTGAATCCACTCCAGATAATTGTTTCAAACTTTGCAGAAAGTTTCATTCTGGCATGCTGCTTACACTTAAGAAATTAAAAATGGGGGTCACTGAGTTAGTTTTTGAGATATGAGCAGCTAAAACCAAAATATGGGTTGTTTTTGCAGGTCTTTCTTGTTGCCACAGTAACTTTTTAAGTCACAAAAATGACCGATTCTTTTCAGCAATAATTGGTGTTTAATATGGTGCCATAAAATTGCTGTTAAGTGATAAAGTGTTGGAGTGTCAATCCTTCTAATAAAAATGTGTTTTTCAGGTGTTGAAACTGGTTTGAGCCACCAGAGCAGCATTCAGCAAGCTTAGAAACATATGGAAGAGCAGTCAACTGAAATTGAAAACTAAGCTGAAGATCTTTAAGTCCAACGTTATAGCTGTTCTGTTGTACGGTTGTGAAACATGGCGTATGACTAAAAGAGATGCGACCAAGCTAGACGTATTTCTACCTAAAAGTCTGAGGCTTATGAAGATCTATTGGCCAATGAAAATGTCAAATGAGGAGATTCGAAACCGGGCTAACATTGGCACCCTGAATGAGGAAATCTTCCGGCGGCGCTAGTGAGACCAACTAGCCTTTCCCTAGAGCAACATTACTTTTCTTGTTCATGAAAATGAGGCTACATGTAGTTGGTCTTATTAGCAAAAGGACAAAGGAATAATAATTTTAATAGCTGCCAATTATGAACATAACATGAATTATAACATGGTCTATATATAAAGCTTTACAACAGCGTTGTAAAACGTAGTTAATGGAGCGTGACTCGTAGAGCTATCCTCCACATGTCACGTTATTTCGTAAACATTATGCAACGCAAACGAGACATGAATGGATTTCTATATTCTAACAATTCGAACCGTGTTCCTTTATCCTTGTCTTTAATACTGTCTGCCTACAGTTATATACTTTATCTGGATTGGCGAAAAGCAACAACTATCCCCATTCATGTCGCGTTGAGCGCTACAGGAGTTGTTTGTATTAGATGGTACGTTAGTCACCATTGGTTTAGTCCTAGACATTAGTCTCAGTATAAAAGGTCTAGTAAAGTCCAAAGTATCACTCTGTGAGCTCTATAGTTAACTGTAAGGAGTACCTTTACTGTTTACGAATTTTATTCCCACCCTCCCTCCCTTCGGAGGTTTTGTTAAGGTCAAGTTTAATAAATTCGGGTTCACCTCTCGGTACACGCTTCGGTTAAGTCTCGTAGCGACTTCCCCAAGCTTCGGTGTTTTTCATGCTAAGCCATTTTACGCTCTCTATCTGCCTTTGTTCTTGTCCGATCCAGCACGTGCTGGCGGAGTCGGCTTGTAGTGCAGGGGAGATAAGGAGGCTTGAGCTATTTTTACCGCCTACACTCTTTCCATTATAGCACAATGCTGGCCGGAGGTTTAGCTCGTAGTGCTGTGGAAAGTTAGGCTTGTATATAATTATTTGGCTTTTACCGGCCTACAACTTGTCCGATCCGGCGCGGTTCGCCTCGTGTGTCGGGGAGATAAGTTCAGGCTTTTAGTCACGCTACGGAAGTTGTCTGTCACGCCGATCGTGGAGCGGTGTCCCCCCCCTTTACGCCAACATTGTCTCTTGCGTTTTGTTATTGTAGTGTGTCTTAACTATAAATACCCGTGGGAACTGCGACATTAATTCTCCCAATATTAATAATATTTTTTGTCCCTAATGCTTCATACCTGTACTACATACCTAATAACTGTTTTAATAACTTACTGTGAAGTATAGAGTGACTCTCTGTCCATTGGCAAGCAAGAACTCCTGAGGATGAATTCCCTTAAAAGGATTGATGAAAATGCAATCTGAAATTAATTTTCCTGTACATTTAGTTTACGATTCAAATCACTGGTAGACTGCAAAACAGTCATATTTTTTGCGAACGCAAGAGACGCAGTAAATATTCAAACAAAAGGTCTGGAGCGAGTGTAGAAACGGCGAGGGAGAATGGGCGTGTGAGGCTCGCGCGCTTCACACACGAGCATCACGCTTACGGCGCTTTGTGCCTTCCGAAAATGGAATAAAACGACTGTTTTGCAGTCTAAATCACTGGCAATAATTTTGTACCCAATAACAAACTTAATCCTTCTTGCACAAGCAGGGCTGCCACAGTGGTGAGTGCACTCGAATTCCACCAATGTGGCCAAGGATTGATTCCCTGATTCGACGCCATATGTGGGATGAGTTTTTTTGTTCCCTACTCTGCTCAGAGAGGTTTATCCCTGGGTACTCCGGTTTTCCGGTCTCCTCAAAAACCAACATTTGATTTGATTTGTTCTGATTTCAGTTGATTTGTAGTCTTCCAATAAGTACAGAGCACTCGTGCTTGGCTAAATAACCATGAGACTTAAATAAAGTGATGATGATGAAGATGATGATGATGATTATTATGATTATGATGATGATGATCATTATTATTATTATTATTATTATTATTATTATTATTATTATTATTATTATTATTATTAAGAGTCTGTATGAAATCAGCTGTTGAGTCATAAAATTATCATCACAATTTCTCGAAGACTTGGCTTGATAAAATCATCAACCACTCTAGCTAAGGACGTGAGGTATTGTTGATACTTAATTTGCAAAGAATGATTTTATGCCAAAGAGTCAGGCTGTAATAATTTTAATAATGAACTTTATTTAAGTGCCAAGTGTATTTAGTGCTGAGAA
>OX421451.1:3303732-3308732 GCA_949126865.1 Montipora capitata
CCAGCCGGCGATTGCCTCAGACTCAGCCAGCGAATTTCTCCGGCAGCCGGTGCATAACAACCCTGAATAATATTATGATATAGTCCCTGAGAAAAGCACTTATGATCTATGAATATTACATAGGTAATATGCTTGGTAGAGCACTGACACATATTCAATGTCAATCATCATGTACTAGCTTAATTCCATAGTACAGGATGTGAGGACTCTGACTCCTGGGTCCAGTTGTTCAAAAGCCGATTATCGCTAATCCCAGATTTAAAATTAACCAAGGAGTTTATATCTCTACTCCCAACTGCTGTTCAACGCTGATATTTGGCAAAATTTTACATCTGAAAAAGTCAATCTTGAAAAACAAGAAGACACAACAAAAACTTTCACCAAAAAGTTGTAAACATGAAACAAAAGTTTACGCTAATCCTGGATTAAGTTAAGCGGCTTTTGAACAACCGGGCCCTGGTGTTTTCCCCGTTTATTGTCAGCGTTTATTGAGGGACCAAAAGAGAATGAGCATGAAGTGAATGCCCCCGCAGGCGTTCAATTGACTACTGCAAACAGAAATTCATTACAGCCATTGGTAAATGTACCATATCAACTTAGTTGATAAACCCCTGCTGGCAGAATGTACCTTCTTTTTTTTTACCCTTTGATGCCTAAACTGGCCTAAACCAGCCAGACTTAGTATTTAACTCTCTCTAATGCCAGACGATTTTACTCTTCAAAGGGTTACCCCCAGGAGTCGATGGGTTAATTAAAGGGTTAAATTTGTTTACTACACACATAACCAGAAAACTTACTCTACATGTACATATCAGACATATTACACTCTAATCAGTTAACTTGAGACAAGTATTTTAGTTTGATATCCATTTTGAGAGAAATGATAATTATTTCTTTCAAAAACGAAGCTTCCATATCATATACTTCGTTACATATTGTTGGTAGAGAAAAAGAAAACAAGCTTGGGGACGTGGGTTTTTCAGTGAGTGATTAAATAACAGATTTAATTTAAGCCTTTGATGTCCAAACCGGCCTAAACTGGCCATACTTAGTATTTTACTCTGTCTAACGCCAGACGATTTTACTCGTCAATGGGGAACCCATGGGAGTCATTGGGTTAATCACTCGCTGAAAAACTATGTCCCCATTAACTCAGATCGAACCACAAGATGAACTGCTCATTTAATATTCCATATGTGCTCCTACCCATAGTACACTTGGCACTTATACTGAACACGTACGTCACATACACTACAATGTGTTTGCAAGTGGATGATATATTCGTTGCCCCACTTGTTTTGAGTCAATATAATGACATTTACATGATTGTTTATGGACGATGAGATGACTAACTTCTTACTAACCGAGCGCGAGGGCCGTACTGGGGAATATTGGCCCGAGGTCGTGGCAGTACGGACCGAGTGCAGCGAGGTCCGTAAAAAAATGACCGAGGGCCAATATTCCCCAGTACGGCTTGAGCTAGCTCAGTTAGTAAGTAGATTATTATATGGCTTTTTAATTACAGGAGAATAATGCCCTACAATTCAGTCACAATTAGCCAATCAAACACAAGCCATATAATAATAAACGTTACTGACTCTGCACCACCACCACCCACACTGTCAGCTATCTGCTGTACTCTTGTATCCCACATGCTCGTCTAGAATATATATTTTGGTCACCATGTCTCTTTTTGTTTTAAGGAAAACAAAGATGATAAAACTGAGGAGGAGGGGGAGGATGATGAAGGGGAAGAAGAAGAAGAAGGATCTGAAGAAGATGACGGAGAAGAAGTTGAACCCAAGTTAAAATATGAAAGAATAGGAAATGCTATGAATATCATTCTTAATGGAGAAGAATGTGCCAGTTGTATGGCTGTACATACCAAGGTATGCTTCTTTTAGCGCTCAGTCTGAATTTGATATTAAGTGAGTAATATTGTAAATCAATCCAAATCAAGCCATTATATACAGTAGCTTGAAATTTTTGTGATGATATATTGTTGATAAGTTTCTCATCAACTGAATAGTATCAAGTAAAATTAAGTATATGCTGTAATTAATCCTGACCAGAAGCTTTTTATTGATAGATTTCACAGCTTAATTGCCAACTGTATACTATATTATCAACTCTGGTTCCTGAATTCAGATCAGATTTGATTATAATGAACTCACTCTGGACACCTTTTCAACCTGGGTATTAAAATGACCTACGAAAATTATCTTCTCTCTGATGGGCTGTACAGTATTCAGTAATATATCGGTAATTGCTGTCCCTCAGCTTTAGACAAAGCATTATGCTGGGAGCTATTAATACTTCATGTACCTTTGCCATTCAAAGTTTGTACAGATTTCAGAGGAGTTATTTTCCACTGGAATCCTTGTACAAACACTGCAGTTCCCTTTCTGTAATGCCCCATCTTCAAAATGGCAGAATTTGCTTTAAAGGGTCTTGTGCTGTCTTCAGTTTCTTGCTTTAGGAACACACTATGGAGTCGTCCACATCCTTGATCATGAAGGAAATCCTATCAGCAGTAAACAATACCCATCAGTGAGTAACATGGACTATGTGTTTATGTGATGAATGTGTATAAAGCCAATGGGCTTGAGAAAACCCCTTTTTGTAGTCCAGAACAAGTATTTTCACTCTTAGGCAAGCATGATTGGGATTTAGATTGCGATGGTTACAAACAAGTGTAATGTAGTTACAAAGCATCACAAGAGTAACATACCACAAGGAAGGGGCCTATGTCCTCTTGCTGTCTTTGTGATCTGTGAATCAAGTGTGATGCTGAATTCACAAAAATTGCAACTACTATAATTATGTTCTGTGTAAAAATCTATGGCCTATTGTAGCCTGTGTGCAAGGCTTACAGCTGTACATGTAAGTAACCATTACATGCCCTTGTTCATAAAATAATTATTATTCAATGTGTATTTGACTTTAATTACTTTTTTCTGGGAGGCATGGTGGCCTCATGGTTAGAGTGCTTGACTTCGGATCGAGTGGTCTTGGTTCAGGTTCGGGTTCGGGTCCTGGCCGGGGACATTGTGTTGTGTTCTTGGGCAAGACACTTTACTCTCATGGTGCCTCTCTCCACCCAGGTGTATAAATGGGTACCGACGAAAATGCTGGGGGGTAACCCTGCGATGAACTAACATCCCATCCAGGGGGGAGTAGAAATACTCCTAGTCGCTTCATGCTAGGGAAACCGGAGATAAGCGCCGGCCTGATGGGCCTTTCTAGGCTCGTCACAGAGACTTTACCTACCTACCTTTTTACTTTTTTCTCCAGCATACCACAGCCATAAATCAAATCAGTATTGATCAAAGTGGAGATTATGTAGCCAGTTGTTCAGATGATGGTCGGGTATGTTTAAATTGCACTTTTCCATCATCTCAATCCATTTGTTTAGTAAAAGTATCAAGTGTACATGTAAATCTTGCTCAAAACCCAACTCTTAGATTAATCTGTGTACAGTTTTAACTGTAGAAGGAATGATATTATAACTTGAAATAGAATGCAGTATAGATAACCTAAAAAGCCATGTATGAAGATATTAGTCGGCAAAATGTTAGTCATTGTCATGAACGGTCATTCTAGGAACTTAATGTGACATTATCAAGTTCTTTTTGTTGCTAAAATCTTAATGTTTGCTAGCAGAAAGCCGTAAGGGTTGAAACGTGTAACGCGCGTTTACAGCTTCCGAATATTCAGTGCTAAGTACCATATTTGGAAACCCCTCGCTCCAGTTAATTTCGCACGAGAACATTGTGGTATTGCGTCACGGTGTTCTTGCGAACTGATTGGTTGAATGTTTCTCTCTTGTTGTTCCAAATATATACTTAGCAAAATTAATTGAATATTCAGAAGCTTGTTTCCCAGCACACAAAGGGCTGTTACACGTTTCAACCCTTATGGGTTTCTGATGCTAGTAAGGATGAGTTTTATTCATTCAATGAATACCAAATTTGTGTACATCACCATGGTGCTGTGTCACTATAATAATTATGCTGTACATGCATCAGGAGTCAATGGGGTAATGGAAAGGAATTACTGGAGCACACTGTAACCTGAAATCAACAAATTAATGCAAATCAAATAAATTGTTGGTTTTGGAGGAGAGGTGAAAGCGGGAGTACTAGGAGAAATTTAACCTCTTGGGGCAGAGTAGAGAACTAAGAAACTCAACCCATAAGTGTCGCCAAGTCTGGGCATTGAACCGGGGTGAAGTGAGTGCTCTCAGCACTACGCCAAAAAGAAAAGCCCTTGTGGGTATTATGTCAATAAAGGATGTATCTATGTATGAATGGTTAAAGAAACAAGAATATTTGAATTAGTTTTGAGATACGACACTCAAATTATACAGTATCATTTTGTTCTCTCATCATCAAGGTTGTAATCAATGGCCTTTACAGTTCAGAGAATAATGTCCAGGCTAATTTTGATTCTCCAGTTAAAGTAAGTGTTGCAGATTTTTTTGTTTTTGTTTTGTTATAGGTATTGATATAGTATGAGTGGGGTATCATTATGGGTAATGTTAATACCATGGCTACTGAATCTCTCAAGAATTTCTTATATTGTATGTGATATGCAGTACCATTATAATGGGTTAATGCATGTGTATGTATTGTTTTATCCAAATCCTAAGAAATTGTGGTCTTCGTAATTTATATATATAATACTAATAATTTAATTTAATAATAATTATTATTATGGTAACATAAATGAAAAGTAAAAGGTTTTCTTTCCATGAAAAGAAAAGCCAACCAACTTATCTGAAGTGATGTATCCCAATAATGTAGTGAAATGGAAATGAAAATGGAAATGGAAGTTACTTACCCACTGAACACCTAAAGAGCACTCAGGAGCTCATTAAACATGTGTCTGCATTCTGGGTCGAATTGGAATTTGGCAGTGTTGGTTTTTGAGGAGAGGGGAAAACCAGAATACCTGGAGAAAAACCTTGTGGAGCAAGGGACCAGGAATCGAACCTGGGC
>OX421451.1:3316232-3318732 GCA_949126865.1 Montipora capitata
TGAAATTCGTCAAGTGATTATTTTTGTGGTTTTCATTTTAGGAAGTTAAAATGTTTGACATGAATTCTCAGCGAGTAATAACACACATCAAAAGAGAACCTGGAAAGTAGGTGAACCGACAACAAAGATGTCTTTCCTTTTAATAACTTCTATAGTGATATTGTCTTACAGCTGGCAACAAAAAAGAAGTTGAATAGCAAATTGCAACAATGAAACATTTATCTGCTGCCTTTTATTTAGTTACAGACCGGAACTCTATCGATGCTGCTTATGTTGGAGAGATGACATAACCCTTCTGATTGGTTGGGCAGACGTGGTTCAGGTAATGCTGGCTGACCAGTCCTCTTGTGTTTCCATTTTGTCAGTTAAAAAGAAGATCACTTTGTTACATCAAAGAGACATAATTTTGTTAAATGTTATTCCTTTGTGTATTCTCTCATACTGCCCTCTTAGGTGGAATAAAGCACTCACTGATTTTGGTGGGGATCCAAAGCAGCTCAAAGTGAGCTAACTTTTGGCATGATATGAGTCCTGCCAACATCTGTTTAAGGGGATGGCTCTCCCTACTATGCCACCCTAGTCCCTGCAATCCCATAAATTCTTGTTCACCCATTTCACTATGAACCCCACCCTGCAGTACATCTATTTGACCACAGGGGGCCCACACAATCGGATGTGTAGCCGATTGTTATTTTACAGTAAATGTACTGGATTTACCGTTTGCTTCACCTATAGCGATATATCGTTAACTATGTAATGTAAATCAATGATAAATAAACGTTGAATTACCTTACCTGTGGTTTATAGTCGTCCTTTTACCTCAAAAGCGGTTTTTTGAGCGATCTTGAAGGAATTTGAGTTCGCCGTTGACTGTTCCATATATAAGAAGGACAAGGGAGGAATCCTTGTTTTTCCCCCCAAAATCACATCGCTCCGCTTTCAAACTTCGCAGCATAAAGGTCAAAAGATTCACGATTCTTCTCGTACCTTCCAATCCAAAATCCATCCAAATGGCCCTGAGCTAGCCTCGAAGAAAATCAAAATCCCACAGTATTCAAGCGACCGAAATGCGTTGCAAGATCCATACGTGCCAGCCACAAACTGTCCCGCTGATTGCCCCTTTCTGATTGGACGACATTAGACAATGTTTGTGGCTGGCACGTATGGATCATGCTACGCATTTCGGTCGCTCGAATACTGTGGGATTTTGATTTTCTTCGAGGGCTAGCTCAGGGCCGTTTGGATGGATTTTCGATTGGAAGGTACGAGAAGAATCGTGAATCTTTTGACCTTTATGCTGCGAAGTTTGAAAGCGGAGCGATGCGATTTTGGGGGGAAAAATCGCTCCGGCGCTGGAACCCTTTCAAAACAAGGATTCCTCCCTTGTCCTTCTTATATATGGAACAGTCAACGGCAAACTCAAATGTCCTTCAAGATCGCTCAAAAAACCGCTTTTGAGGTAAAAGGACGACTATAAACCACAGGTAAGGTAATTCAACGTTTATTTATCATTGATTTACATACATAGTTAACGATATATCGCTATAGGTGAAGCAAACGGTAAATCCAGTACATTTACTATAAAATAACAATCGGCTACACATCCGATTGTGTGGGCACCCTGTGATTTGACTTCAGACAGAAACTGATGCCATCCTTTACAATTTTCATATCAAGTGCCATGCTATTCAATTCCTTACTTGACTCTTTGGGACAGTCTAGTTACAAGATAATGTTAGGATTGTGGTTGTGTTAACAAAGTTATGCTGCTTGTTTCCACATTCCGAGGGTCCAAGGTGTGCACGACGGAGGTCAAGCAAGAATGACAGACATACAGTATCTTAAAACATAACTTCACATTATCTCAATCAAATGAAGATGCCATTGTTTCAAGTGATAGTATTTTTTCTTCAGATATGTGTTGTGAAGGAGAGGTTGATATTATCACAGAAAACTGATCTTCCGCCTCTTGTTGTGGAAATAGGTTAGTTGTTCAGCTTTAAAGAACTACAGTAACTCTACTTGAGTGCCAATCAAGTATTTATTATGTTTCACTTATTCTATAGTTGCCAGGTTTAAGACCGATTACTACATTTCTGGAATTGCATACCTGAAGAATGACTTGGTAAATCTGTGTTTATTTTATGTTTTTAACACCTTATTATTATGTTACTTTGTATCATTTGATTGCTGATTTGTTTTTAAAATTCAATTGATCATCATCTTTAGCTTGCTTTTTTTTGCAGGTGATCCTTTCTTATATGACAAACATTGAGGCTAGCACAAGCAAGGTAGTATTGGAGAATGACTTTTTGATTGCAGGGCTTTACAGCTGAACATATTTAATTAAATGTAGTGCTTATCCTCTGTCTTCTTTGATCACGTCCAATCAGTGATCTCTGCCAAAGATGTTCAGAGTTCAGATTATTACCTTCTGTAGCTGTGCAGAACCATTGCTTAAGTTGCTCTGTGTCATACACAGAAGCAATGTCTAGTATCT
>OX421451.1:3321232-3323732 GCA_949126865.1 Montipora capitata
ATGATGACCTGGATGGTGCTGCATCTGCCTTTCATCGTGGTATGTAGAATAACGGCCACAAAAACCCAAACTTTAAAACTTGTTTATCTCACTAGCACCAATATGCAAACTGTCGAAAATGGCTTTCAGGTGACTAATGTAGTCAATCTGTTTCAATTAGTGATAATTTTTTTGTAATGCGTAATCATCTAACATGAGGCTTCAGTTAAGTATGAGTTTTTTGTAACTGGGAAGCGCTTATGGGATGCACACAATGAAAAGGTCAATTAAGGGTCTAAACTAAATGCTTAGGTCTGACTCTATTAATTTAAACCATAACAATAAGTAATAAATAATCACTTGACTGGTAAGTGTCACACTCTATCATGTAACTTTAATAATTATTTATGTAATTGCTTGCATCTAAATTGTGCGTGCATTTAACTAAACAATGAACCTGCATAATCTGGCTTGAAACAAATTTGAAAATAATATTAAGTTGATAAGAAGGTGAACCAACTTCATTAAATCACTATTAGTTGAGATTGTAGTTCCTTGTTTATCTCATTTTATTGATTTAGAGAAAAATCTTAGACTCTGCCTTTTAAGTTTACTGTGGTGTTGATGGACAATGTGTCAACAAATGGGAGGGAGTGCAGCCCAGTTGTTAGAGCGCTTGCTTGAGATCCGGGCATCTGGGTTCAAGACCCGATCTGACCACTCGTTGAATTTGATCCTGGTAGTGCCTGGTTCAATTTCCTGGCTGCACTTGTAAATAGCCAACAGGGGTCAATTCAATGAAAAAGTTACACTTGTAGTGTACAGGTCAAACCCTTGTTTTTACATGTGTGTGCGAAAATGAGCCTATTCAAGTTACATGTACCTCACAGTAGTAAAGCTACGGTTGTACGTTACAATGTATCATGACCAGGGATACATGTGTGAATTCCAGTGTCGAAAAATCTTTTACTGAATTCATGAATTTACAAGTTGGACCTAACACGTGTAATTTACTCAAGTAAAAACTACACATTTAACTTTTTTTACTGAATTGACCCCTGGTTTGCCTCCAGCCAGTTGGGATTCTTGACAGTTTGTTGTTCTGTTCTTTCGTTTCGTTGATAATTTGTGTTTCACTGGCCCTGAAAAGCTCCAGTAGGGAGGAAAGGAAGGAAAGGAAAAGAAAGGAATGGAAAGTGTGTAGTCGTTCTAGCATTGGAGAGCTATATGGGGACACTGTAAACTGAAATTAACAATTAACACAAATCAAGTCAAATTTTGGTTTTTTTAGTAGAGGGGAAACCAAAGTGCCCGGAGAAAACCTCTCGGTGCAGAGAAGAGAACCAACAAACTCAACCCAGATATGACGCCAAGTCTGGCATCAAACCCGGGCCACATTGATGGGAGGCGAGTACTCTCACCACTGCGCTATTCCCGCACACCGTGGTCAATTAAGATTGTATTGTCTTAGTACGAGGCTTCAAGTTTATCTAAATGTTGCAAATCTATCTTTTTTTTATAGAAAATGTTGCAGAGGAGAACTTGTTTTACATTGTTAGTCCCAAAGACCTTGTTCTGGCCAAGGTTTGTTTTTAATTCTTGAGTGGGTTTTCTTGGCATCTGCTAGGCTCAACTTTTGCTACTCACTCAAGTCCAGCTAGCCTTCTTCCCAAGAAGGGCGACTGTGAGCTCATTTCCTGAAACCGCAGGTTGTGATAGGCCATTTCTGAGTTCATGTCTGCCTCCTCTTCAAAGCAAGTCTAAGTGCGAAGCTTTTCTGATGGTGATTAGTTCTACTTTGCATATGAATCTACATATAAAAGAAAAACTTTGCACTTTGACTCGCTTTGAAGAGGAGGCAGACATGAACTCGGAAATGGCCTATTGAGCCTAGGTATCTGCTAGTGTTTAGT
This sequence comes from Montipora capitata, assembly GCA_949126865.1. NCBI lineage: Eukaryota > Metazoa > Cnidaria > Anthozoa > Scleractinia > Acroporidae > Montipora > Montipora capitata. Next base: position 3,323,125 of record OX421451.1, read on the forward strand.
CAATGAAGATGTTCATTGTGGATTTTCTAGTGGCTTGAAGTAACTTATCTCTCTTAGCAATGACCAACTCAGAAATAAAGAGCCAAAAAGCAGGGTTGTAATAGGGCTTTGCAGTAGATGGCTATGCATGAGAAGTTTGCGAGGAAGCACAAGAAAACCATCCGTGTTGTAGAGTAGGCTGCGAAGACAGCAAAGTTGGTAGTGACTTTTGTCGGCAACGTGCTTCTTCCGACCACCCTGCAAAAAAAGCAGGTCATCACAATATCATAATGTCGCCTTCTGAGTTGATGGCTTATCTTCTTTATTCGAAATAGAATGATCTAGATGTACCACTCTGCTGTTGTCAAAGCAAACGTAACACCCTCGATTCGTTTATATCGATTCATTTATTTAAAACTCTTGGCTTCCTGTCTGTCTTGTATTTGAACCCAGCACCTTCCACTCCTGCGTGACAAAAGTATTTCGTGCGTGACAAAAGTATTTCGTTGTAGCCTGCGTAGCTGGCAGAATAAAGTTTTGGCGGCAAGCCGAGTAAAGTTCTCCTACCTATTCTTTTTTTTCCTTGTAACGTTCTGTTTATTACGTAACCATCAAATTAATTTCAGCGT